>NIVC01003066.1:0-47426 GCA_002269645.1 Macrostomum lignano | reverse complement strand
GTCGACTCTCAGCTTCCATTTGTATGAAAACCGACTCTCCTTTTATTTGTGTCAGGATTTATTACTTTAAGCATCCTAAGAAAAGAGGCGTATGTATATAAATATATTATTGTAGATAATCAATTTAACTTCTATTACATATAAATGGACTTTAGCCGAGTATAAAAATAGCCAATCCACGGATCATTAAATTCGTAATAATCCTTGTTTTATTGATTATTGTATCTAAGAGCGAACATTTTCAGTCTATAAATTACATAAGGTCACCAATACTGGCATTGAGACTACATCCGTGATACTAAGGGGTTCACTAAACCAATGGGTACTAAGGTTGCCAATATTTAGTATTAGTACACTAATAACAACGCGGATGCAGCTCAATCATTGTCGCGAACACACCCTAGCAAAAATATAAAGACAAGAATTAGTAAAGAAATTCAAAAATTTAACGAGTAAAAGTGAATTTTATTATTATTATTAATTTATTAAATTCGTATTTTACGTGTAAACTACGTGCTAACAACTAGTATAATTATAATTAGTTATTTTATTGACAGACAAACATTTACTACTGTAATTATTGTAATTATTATCGGAGATTAGTAAATTAGGATGCGAATCAATTAAACAGGAGAGCGCAGAGAAGAACAATTAGTTGTACAAATTTTCTTTAAACCGCTAAAATTGCTTTAAAATTAATTGGCTGAAATTTGATTATTAAAAACCTAGGAAAATGTGCATTTACCACCGCTTACAGAGTAGCAGCTTCAAAGTGCAAGGTATCTATTCTATTTCTTGCTGCTCTCTCATTGGCTGAGCTAGATTGGGCCTGCCCCCGCCCCGGCTAACTTTTGTTTATCTGACTTTGACCTGCTCTCTCCTCACTGCTCTTTCATTGGTTGAGCTGGATCGGGCCGCCCCTCAGACTGGCTTTCGTCCGTCTGACTTGTCCTCTCTCCTTACTGCTCTTTCATTGGCTGAGCTATATCGGGCCGCCTCAGACTGACTTTCGTCCGTCTGACTTGTCCTCTCTCCTTACTGCTCTCTCATTGGCTGAGCTGGATTGGGTTTGCCCCCCCGGCTGACTGACTTCTCTTCTTACTGCTTTCTGATTGGCTGAGATAGATTGGGCCTGTCCCCCTAGACTGAGTCTCGTCTTGTCTGGCGTTCACTGATGTAAAAGTTAAATGCTTGTTGTTCATGCTTAACCCCCATATCATACATCACAATATACTAAATTTCTAAGGTCTAGTCTGACCGGTATTACAGTGTACAGCCTGAATGCCTAAACCGATTTTTTTTCCAATATAGTCTACTAAGACCGCAAACTCCGAGGAATGGAAAGGAGATTTTAGCTGCCTCACATTAAATTTTAGTGACAATGCGCAGAGAAACTACTGAAAAAAGAGTTGAATTGAGACTAATATCAAAGCGAAATTAATACATATGCCAATATACTTATTTAACATAGTCTTTTTTCATTCTAAAACCGTGCCAGTTTAGAAAACGCGTCAACTGTAACATGCATTTTTAATCCAAATCGATGTCTCGTTTTTTTGCTTCAATTCGGCAAGGAAATTTTCCAAGTCCGCCAGCGTCTCTTCTGGATGAGGACTTCGTTTAGACTCGGCGACTGCGGCGGCTTCGGGCGAGGCTGCTGATGCTGAAGGCGTCGGCGACTTGATTGGTAAATCCTTTTTCGGCGACTTCTCTTTCGGCAATTCTTTTTTGTCGTTTCGCTTTCTATTAGTACTACTAGTAGTAGAAGTAGTATTTGTAGTAGTAGGCAGAGGCACAACGCCGGCTCGAGTAAAATGAGGCGAACGAGATAGCGAGCGGATCGATTTCTGGATCGGGATCTCGAGCGGGAAATTGAACGGGACCTCGAACGGGACCTAGAGCGAGGATTATTATGATAGCGATTATAGCCGCCTCCTCTGTAGCCTCGGTAGGCTCCGCCTCGGCCCCTGCCCCTGCCTCTGTGCCAGCCGCGCGGCTGCCAAGGGCGATAGCCCGCGAAGCGATACGGACTCCGGCTGCGGCTTCGGCTGTAGCTTCGACTACGGCTACGGCCACGACTACGGCTACGACCACGACTACGGCTACGGCTACGGCTATCTCTAGACTGATAGCGTCGATTGTCGCGTGAATCGCGAGGCGAAACATCGGGTTGAAGACGCTGCTGATACTGAGACTGACGCGGCAGTTTAGGACTCGGAACGCGATTTATTGAAGAATTATTATAAAATCGAGGATGCAAATGATGTCGCTGAGATGGCTGTTGCGGCAATTGCTGCTGATGCTGTGTTTCTTCCGGTTGCTTCTCCTGCTTAATTAGTTGCTGCTTAGGTGACCAACGCTGCTCTCTAGCATTAGGCGAATATTTGCGATGACGGTCTTCAATTTCGCGAATTCTCTGCTGAATAGTAGACTGAGAAATTCGTTCGGCAGAGCGTTTGTCAGAGGATGACGCGTCGGCTGCGGCAGGAACAACCGGTACGAACTTGGATGCGCCACTACTGTCGTCTTTTCTGCTGCTTTTACTGCCCGATGCGCTGTCCCGAGTTGTAGCGGAGGCAACAGCTGCTGTAGGGGAAGATCTGCGACCTCTGGAGCTGGAGACAGATCCAGATGGCTGTAGAGGCTTCCATAGTAGTTGTACCTGGACAGTGAAATGATGGGAATTTTGAGGAGATGCCAATAAAAAACACGTAATACTTCCTTTATAAAACTCTTAAAACGTCTGTCTGTGAATCAATCACTAAGTCTGTCTGTGAATCAATCACTAAGTCTGTCTGTGAACCAATCACTAAGTCTGTCTATGAATCAATCACTAAGTCTGTGTGTGAATCAATCACTAAGTCTGTCTGTGAATCAATCACTAAGTCTGTCTGTGAATCAATCACTAAGTCTGTCTGTGAATCGATCACTAAGTCTGTCTGTGAATCAATCACTAAGTCTGTCTGTGAACCAATCACTAAGTCTGTCTGTGAATCAATCACTAAGTCTGTCTGTGAATCAATCACTATGTCTGTCTGTGAATCGATCACTAAGTCTGTCTGTGAATCAATCACTAAGTCTGTCTGTGAATCAATCACTAAGTCTGTCTGTGAACAATCACTAAGTCTGTCTGTGAATCAATCACTAAGTCTGTCTGTGAATCAATCACAAAGTCTGTCTGTGAATCAATCACTAAGTCTGTCTGCAAAACAATGGCTAGCAGCATATTAAAAAAGTTATGAGAACAAAGCCACTAAAAGCTAACAGCGCACGCCACTACCTAATCAAATTAGCTGATTAGCTAAAACCGATTCACAAAACAGTAAAAGATTTTCTTTCTAGCAGGAAAAGCGGCTTAACGAAGAAAAGATTCTCGCTGCAATTAACTTGCCTCTGAAGAGCAACACGCAATCAAATGAATGACAGCTTAATAATGCTTTGCCTGTCCTCTTGGAGTATACCGTATAATACTTGAGCTTAAAGATTTTTTTCGCTTAAAGAATATAATAAAAGTAACAGGCCACGTACAGCCTAAGCCTAGACATAGCTAACCGAAGTAGTGCTCCAATTGAGCCAGATGTGCAACCGACAGCTCAGCCGCAGCTATTGCGCGGCGAATCTGAAGGCTGCGTACGGCTGTTCAGTCCAAGGACTGGGGGGGGGGGGGTCGCCACACAGCCTCAATTACCCCAGCTAATGCTGGCACCCATTTTACAGCTGGGTGAACTGAAGCAATGCAGAGTTAAGTGTCTTGCTCAAGGACACAAATTGTTCCGATTGGGTCTAGAATTGAACCCCCGACCTTTCAGTCGTCAGTCCGATGCTCTAACCACTAGGCTACAACTCTTAGGAGTATTATAGATGCATGTTTTGTACTAAAGGTAAAAATATTTTAGAAATTTTAGATACACTACTGAATAGTAGCATTATAATACTCTAAATTTTACAAATCAATTGATAGGAAATATCGTATAGGAGTGATTAATTACCCGACTATCAGCTGACGCGGCAGTTGAATCTGAAGCTCGATTATAATCAGACGATTTCGACGATTGCTTCTGTTGTTCTTCAAGCTGCTTTTGCTGCTTCTGATCTGACTGTTGTGGGCCTGACTTGCGAATGATAAAATCTAGAAATCATGAACAATCGAAAAAAAACATAAACTTTAGTAACCAGCACTGGCTAACATGAAGCCAATAAACTAGCCAATAGGAAGCCAATAAACTAGCCAATAGGAAGCCAATAAACTAGCCAATAGGAAGCCAATAAACTAGCCAATAGGAAGCCACTAAACTAGCCATTAGGAAGCCACTAAACTAGCCAATAGGAAGCCAATAATCTAGCCATTAGGAAGCCAATAAACTAGCCAATAGGAAGCCAATAATCTAGCCATTAGGAAGCCAATAAACTAGCCAATAGGAAGCCAATAATCTAGCCATTAGGAAGCCAATAAACTAGCCAATGGAAGCCAATAAACTAGCCAGTAGGAAGCCAATAAACTAGCCAATAGGAAGCCAATAATCTAGCCATTAGGAAGCCAATAAACTAGCCAATGGAAGCCAATAAACTAGCCAGTAGGAAGCCAATAAACTAGCCAATGGAAGCCAATAAACTAGCCAGTAGGAAGCCAATAAACTAGCCATTAGGAAGCCAATAAACTAGCCAGTAGGAAGCCTATAAACTAGCCATTAGGAAGCCAATAAACTAGCCATTAGGAAGCCAATAAACTAGTCAATAGGAAGCCAATAAACTAGTCAATAGGAAGCCAATAAACTAGCCATTAGGAAGCCAATAAACTAGCCATTAGGAAGCCAATAAACTAGCCAATAAGAAGCCAATAAACTAGCCAATAGGAAGCCAATAAACTAGCCATTAGGAAGCAAATAAACTAGTCAATAGGAAGCCAATACATTAGCCAAAAGGAAGCAGTAAAAAAGCCAATAACCTAGCCAACAATCCGAAAGTATTCGAAAATACAGCAGTTGAAACTCACTCTCAAACTCCATAAAATCGCCACCAATACTGGCTGCCTCATCTCTGGCTTCTTTTCGTACAGTCGTCGTGGACTCTGGCAATTTGTCTGCGGGTTTGAGCAGCACAACTCGACGCACTTCGTCCTCTGGCGCTGGCGAACTGCCAGACTGCGGCTGACTGTTAGCTGGTCCAAGTCTTGAACGTATGTTCATGGAAAATCGTGAAGTTGCACTCTCTGGGTGGCTTAACACAGTTGGCTGGTGTCCTGCCATGGTATCCATAGAGGATCCTGGAGGCGGCGAACCTCCAGGCGATATGTCCATATCAGCTTCTTCGACTGTGTCGGGACCGGGAATATAGTGTTGAGCGTGTCGACTACTGCCACTATCCCGATACTCGTATCTTTCAGTATCTTTCCGCCTGTCCTTGCGATCGTCATCTCTCTGACTGCGTCTTGATTCTGTGGTAAACCGATCTCGATCTGAATGGATAGTGGAATCTCTGCTTAAGCGAGGTTGTCTACGACCTTCCCCGTCCTGGGAACTCTGACGTCTGTCAAAGCGAGCTTCTCGGTCGAGCGAACTCGATCGTCTATCAAAGTGCTCACGACCTCTGTCTGGAGGACTCTTTGGCCTGTCGAAGCCTTCCTTGCCCCGAGTTCGAGGACTTGATCGCTTGTCAAAGTGCTTGCGACTTTTTTCTTGGGAACTCTCGTAACTCTCGTGAAAACGTTCTTGAGTTACTCTGTCCCTAGAACTATGTAGCTCACGGCTTCTTTCTAGATGACTTTGATGCCTGTCGAACCGTTTAAGGTTTTCCCTGTCCTGAGGACTCTGATGTCCGTCAGTGCGTTCACTAACCCTGTCTTGGGGACTTTGTCGTCTGTCGAATCGTTCGCGACTTTCTCTGCCACGAGGACTCAAGGGTCTGTCGAATCGTTCGCGACTTTCTCTGCCACGAGGACTCAAGGGTCTGTCGAATCGTTCGCGACTTTCTCTGCCACGAGGACTCAAGGGTCTGTCGAATCGTTCGCGACTTTCTCTGCCACGAGGACTCAAGGGTCTGTCGAATCGTTCGCGAATTTCTCTGCCACGAGGACTCAAGGGTCTGTCGAATCGATCGCGACTTTCTCTGCCACGAGGACTCAAGGGTCTGTCGAATCGATCGCGACTTTCTCTGCCACGAGGACTCAAGGGTCTGTCGAATCGATCGCGACTTTCTCTGCCACGAGGACTCAAGGGTCTGTCGAATCGATCGCGACTTTCTCTTTCACGAGGACTCAAAGGTCTGTCGAATCGATCGCGACTTTCTCTGTCACGAGGACTCAAAGGTCTGTCGAATCGTTTGCGTCTTTCTCTGCCATAAGGACTCGATGGTCTGTTATATTCTTCTCTGCCGGAACGATCTTGATCATACCGACTCGAACGAGTAGGCTCTTTGCGAAAGTGACGACTTTCCGTGTCGTCAAACTTAGGACTTTGCTCTGAATATCGATCAAATCTATCTCGGCTAACCTGACGCTGTTTGATCTTCTTGCTGTGCGATTTCTGTTCATCTTTAAGATCGCGTTTACGACTGCGTCTGCGACGATTCTTATCCGAACTACTAGACGATGAACGGGAAGTTGAAGACCCAGATGGGCTTCTACTATCTTTGTTTGATCGCTTTCGCTCATAGGCTCGCTCTAAGGCGGCAAATCCGCGCTCTTTGTTCTTCATGCTAGCAGCAGCAGTGAATTCATCCGACGGCCGTCGAAGCGCGTGAGGCAGCGTCGACGATTGCGTTGGTTGATCGAATCGTCGAGTAATTGATGACGAAGAAGACGATGATAACTGAGTGGCCACGGGAGGACAAGGCGGAGCTAGAAGCAAAGACTCCGACTGCTGCTGGTGCGACGGCGGAGGCGACAAGCTCGACGAGCGTCGTTTGCGCTCCTGTCGCCGACGATGCTGGCTGTCGGATCGGTGCGACACGTTACGTTTGCGTTTGACGTCGATTCTTTCATGCTGACTGTTATCAGGATCAGCGGCGGTGGCGGGGTGACTATGACGCCGACTGGAACTGGAAAAGGGAAGGCATTTTAGCGTATCAGAGTCAGCGTCCATCTACATGTACTTGTCAATCATATTCGTCTATCTACATGTACTTGTCAATCATATTCGTCTATCTGTCTGTCCGTCTGTTTTAGTGTCTGTCTATCACTGTCTGTTTTAGTACCTGTCTATCTCTTTGTCTGTCTGTGTTAATGTCTGTCTATCTGTCTTAGTATGTCTGTCTGTCTGTCTGTCTGTCTGTCTGTCTGTCTGTCTGTCTGGCTATCTGTCTGTCTGTCTTAGTGTCTGTCTGTCAATCTGTGTCTGTCTGTCTTAGGGTCTGTCTATCTGTCTGTCAATCTGTGTCTGTCTGTCTGCCTTAGGGTCTGTCTATCTGTCTGTCAATCTGTGTCTGTCTGTCTGCCTTAGGGTCTGTCTTAGGGTCAATCTGTGTCTGTCTGTCTGCCTTAGGGTCTGTCTTAGGGTCAATCTGTGTCTGTCTGTCTGCCTTAGGGTCTGTCTATCACTTCGTCTGCTTGTATCAGTCAGTCTGTCTCTGTATCTGTCTGTTATATCAGCCTGTCCGAATGTTTTAGTGTCTGTCTGCCTGTCCCACTTTTCATTTTATTACCTTTCGCTAACAGTGGCTGCATGAGGCCCAGCCGACTCAGACGCAGCAGCAGTCGCAGCAGCATCGGTAGACTCAGCCTCAGCAGCCGAATCGGAAAATTCTTTATAAACGGCCAACAAGCGTTCAGATAAGACAGCTTCGTCGCCATTAGCTTCTACTAGAGAACGATAGTAGAGTTGAAGCATTTCAGCTTCGGTAAAGTTAGTCTAAAATAATATGTGTAAATATTCAAAGTTTTGTAAGAAAAAATATTGTAAAAGCATTAACAGTTGAATTTATTTAACTTACAGCACGAGCGTCTTTGAGAAACTGACTGGCTTGTTGAAGTTTAGGATCCAGATGAAGTGCTCGGATGCAGCATAGCATTGCCGATTTTGTGTTGCCTTTCTGAGCATGACTGTTTAATGCAATTTGAATAGGCTTATTAAAAACTATGGACAAGTAGTCATGACAATTAGAGCCTACCCATAGACTATAGACAAATAGCCATGACAATTAGAGCCTACCCATAGACTATAGACAAGTAGCCATGACAATTAGTCTACCCATAGGCTATAGACAAGTAGCCATGGCAATTAGAGTCTACCATAGACTATAGACAGGTAGCCATGGCAATTAGAGTCTAACCATAGACTATAGACAAATAGCCATGACAATTAGAGCCTACCCATAGACTATAGACAAGTAGCCATGGCAATTAGAATCTACCCATAGACTATAGACAAATAGCCATGACAATTAGAGCCTACCCATAGACTATAGACAAGTAGCCATGGCAATTAGAGTCTACCCATAGACTATAGACAGGTAGCCATGGCAATTAGAGTCTAACCATAGACTATAGACAAGTAGCCATGGCAATTAGAGTCTACCCATAGACTATAGACAGGTAGCCATGGCAATTAGAGTCTACCCATAGACTATAGACAAGTAGCCATGACAATTAGTCTACCCATAGGCTATAGACAAGTAGCCATGGGAATTAGAGTCTACCCATAGACTATAGACAAGTAGCCATGACAATTAGTCTACCCATAGACTATAGACAAGTAGCCATGGCAATTAGAGTCTACCATAGACTATAGACAATTAGCCATGACAATTAGTCTACTCATAGACTATAGACAAGCAGCCATGGCAGAGTCTACCCATAGACTATACACATGTAGCCATGAAAACTAAGAGTCTACCCATAGACTATAGACATGCAGACTATTGTCTATGGACTGACCAGACTATATACTAATGGATAACTAATCATGACAACTAGATTCAGACCATAGACCAATGACTAATGGACAAGTTTAGTCTGAACATAGACTATAAGCATTTAGCCATGGATACTAAATCAAATTAGGAATTCAAACCACGACATACTACTTATACTTAAAATTTATAAAAAAAAGAAAAATTCACTTACACTTCAGCTAAAGAAAACAAAGTCTTAGCCAGATAAATTCTCGCATTTTTGTGCGAGGGTTTTGTCGCCAAGGCGGCTTCAAAATCGGCTACGGCTTTCTCGCTCGAACCGTTTGTAGCAAATCTGCATAAAAACAGTAATGAGTATTTATTATGACGGACGATCATAATTTTATATAAGACAGATATTAATTATTAATTATAATTACAATGCTCCTCTAGCAACCAGAGCTTCAACGTTGCTAGGATCAATAGCCAATGCGCTTTCGTAGCACTGGCTAGCCAGAGTTTGATTGCCGGCTCGGAAATGCTCGACACCTTTGGCTACAGCGCGCAAAGCCAACCGCCTGTTCTGGGCATCGCGTAATTCTTTAGCAGTGTGCGCCGGATCAACCTTCATGCTGCGGGGGTTGGATTTGGCTTGAATTTGGATTTGAGTCATGAAGATCTGGGAGGCTGGCCCAGCAACTGAGGATCTGGGAGGCTGGCTCAGCAACTGAGGATTTGGGAGGCTGGCCCAGCAACTGAGGATCTGGGAGGCTGGCCCAGCAACTGAGGATTTGGGAGGCTGGCTCAGCAACTGAGGATTTGGGAGGCTGGCCCAGCAACTGATGAGGATCTGGGAGGCTGGCCCAGCAACTGACACTCTTGGAGGCTGGCCCAGCAACTGACACTCTTGGAGGCTGGCCCAGCAACTGACACTCTTGGAGGCTGGCCCAGCAACTGACACTCTTGGAGGCTGGCCCAGCAACTGATGAGGATCTGGGAGGCTGGCTCAGCAACTGATGAGGATCTGGGAGGCTGGCTCAGCAACTGAGGATTTGGGAGGCTGGCCCGGCAACTGATGAGGATCTGGGAGGCTGGCCCAGCAACTGACACTCTGGGAGGCTGGCCCAGCAACTGATGAGGATCTGGGAGGCTGGCTCAGCAACTGATGAGGATCTGGGAGGCTGGCTCAGCAACTGATGAGGATCTGGGAGGCTGGCTCAGCAACTGAGGATTTGGGAGGCTGGCTCAGCAACTGAGGATTTGGGAGGCTAGCCCAGCAACTGAGGATCTGGGAAACTGGCACAGCAACTGACACTCTGGGAGGCTGACCCAGCAACTGACACTCTGGGAGGCTGGCCCAGCAACTGACACTCTGGGAGGCTGGCCCAGCAACTGACACTCTAGGAGGCTGGCCCAGCAACTGACACTCTGGGAGGCTGGCCCAGCAACTGACACTCTGGGAGGCTGGCCCAGCAACTGACACTCTGGGAGGCTGACCCAGCAACTGACACTCTGGGAGGCTGGCCATCAGAAGATCTGGTAAGTCTGGCTCCCAGAAGATGAGGATCAGGGAGGCTGGCCTCCAGAAGATAAGGATCTGGTGAGTCTGGCCTCCAGAAGATGAGGATCTGGTGAGTCTGGTCTCCAGAAGATGAGGATCTGGGAGACTAGCCCTCAGCAGCTGATAATGACAAAGACACCTTCTCAAGTTGACAAAGCAACACGCGGGTCTCATTACATGTAGGCGCTCTCACTTATTAACGCAGTGCAGCAAGCTCGTCAGCGGCTTCTCATCAATGCCCAACCTCTTGCAAAGCGTTGTTGTGGCGCCTGGATTTTTAAACTCAGTCTGGTTCACTAAAAAGCCGTGAAATGAGACTGGCGATTCTCGTTTCGCAAGCAAATGATACAGCCTGGGCATCTCGTTTGACGATATGAAGCCCTGAAAAATGATTAATCAATTATTTAATTGTGCATTTGTTCAAGACAGACTTTCTGTAGTTCAGAGTCAGCTTCTCATGGTGGGTTTAGGGGCGATTCTCACGGTGGGTTTAGCGGCGATTCTCATGGTGGGTTTAGCGGCGATTCTCATGGTGGGTTTAGCGGCGATTCTCATGGTGGGTTTAGCGGCGATTCTCATGGTGGGTTTAGCGGCGATTCTCATGGTGGGTTTAGCGGCGATTCTCATGGTGGGTTTAGCGGCGATTCTCATGGTGGGTTTAGCGGCGATTCTCATGGTGGGTTTAGCGGCGATTCTCATGGTGGGTTTAGCGGCGATTCTCATAGTGGGTTTAGCGGCGATTCTCATGGTGGGTTTAGCGGCGATTCTCATGGTGGGTTTAGCGGCGATTCTCATGGTGGGTTTAGCGGCGATTCTCATGGTGGGTTTAGCGGCGATTCTCATGGTGGGTTTAGCGGCGATTCTCATGGTGGGTTTAGCGGCGATTCTCATGGTGGGTTTAGCGGCGATTCTCATGGTGGGTTTAGGGCGATTCTCATGGTGGGTTTAGGGCGATTCTCATGGTGGGTTTAGGGCGATTTTCATAGTGGGTTTGGTAAGCCAAGACATCTAATAGCGTCGACAAGTTGGAAACCGTAAATTAACAATAGTTGCTTTTAAGATTATAATATTATGGAGTAGATCGCACCAGTTTAATCCGCTTAACCGACTCAGGCAAATCCTGTTGCAGCAGAGACAAATTCACTGGCTGGCCTTCTTGGCAATCTAGCACCATGCAACGAACTAGGTCGCCAATACGAGCCTCTTGACTGAGCTGACGAGGCGCGTTCATGAAGAGGCACACAGCCTAAGTAGGAAAAATTCATTAACATTAGCAATACGGAATATCATACAAGGGTTACTGTTGGATTATATAGGTTAGTATATGTGCTCTTTGAAATGCAACTGGGGCGATTCTTAGGCTAGATTGATAGCGATTCTTGGGGTGGTTTGATGGCGATTCTTAGACAGAATTGATGGCGATACTTGGGGTGGTTTGATTGCGATTCTTAGACAGAATTGATGGCGATACTTGGGGTGGTTTGATTGCGATTCTCAGAGAGGATTGATGGCGATACTTGGGGTGGTTTGATTGCGATTCTTAGACAGAATTGATGGCGATATTTGGGGTGGTTTGATTGCGATTCTCAGAGAGGATTGATGGCGATACTTGGGGTGGTTTGATTGCGATTCTTAGACAGAATTGATGGCGATACTTGGGGTGGTTTGATTGCGATTCTCAGAGAGGATTGATGGCGATACTTGGGGTGGTTTGATTGCGATTCTCAGAGAGGATTGATGGCGATACTTGGGGTGGTTTGATTGCGATTGTTGGGGTGGTTTGATTGCGATTTTCAGGGTGGATTGATGGCGATTGTTGGGGTGGATTGATGGCGTTTTTTGGGGTGGATTGATGGCGTTTTTTGGGGTGGATTGATGGCGATTCTCAGGGTGGATTGATGGCGATTCTCAGGGTGGTGTGATGGCGATTCTTGGGGTGGATTTGATGGCGATTCTTGGGGTGGATTGATGGCGATTCTTGGGGTGGATTGATGGCGATTCTTGGGTGGATTGATGCGATTCTCAGGGTGGTGTGATGGCGATTCTTGGGGTAGATTTGATGGCGATTCTTGGGGTGGATTGATGGCGATTCTTTGGGTGGATTGATGGCGATTCTTGGGGTGGATTGATGGCGATTCTTGGGGTGGATTGATGGCGATTCTTGGGGTGGATTGATGGCGATTCTTGGGTAGATTTGATGGCGATTCTTGGGTAGATTTGATGGCGATTCTTTGGGTGGATTGATGGCGTTTTTGGGGTGGATTGATGGCGATTCTCAGGGTGGTGTGATGGCGATTCTTGGGTAGATTTGATGGCGATTCTTGGGGTGGTTTGATTGCGATTTTAAGTGTGGATTGATGGCGATTCTTGGGGTGGATTTGATGGCGTTTCTTGGGGTGGTTTGATTGCGATTTTAAGTGTGGATTGATTGCGATTGTTGGGGTGGTTTGATTGCGATTTTCAGGGTGGATTGATGGCGATTCTTGGGTGGTTTGATTGCGATTGTTGGGGTGGTTTGATGGCGATTTTCAGGGTGGATTGATGGCGATTCTTGGGGTGGATTGATGGCGATTCTTGAATAGATTTGATGGCGATTCTTGGGGTGGATTGATGGCGATTCTTGGGTGGATTGATGCGATTCTTGAATAGATTTGATGGCGATTCTTGGGGTGGATTGATGGCGATTCTTGAATAGATTTGATGGCGATTCTTGGGGTGGATTGATGGCGATTCTTGAATAGATTTGATGGCGATTCTTGGGGTGGATTGATGGCGATTCTTGGGGTGGATTGATGGCGTTTCTTGGGGTGGTGTTATGGCGATTCTCAGGGTGGTGTTATGGCGATTCTCAGGGTGGTGTGATGGCGATTCTCAGGGTGGTGTGATGGCGATTCTTGGGTAGATTTGATGGCGATTCTTGGGGTGGATTTATGGCGATTCTCAGGGTGGTGTGATGGCGATTCTTTGGGTGGATTGATGGCGATTCTCAGGGTGGTGTGATGGCGATTCTTATGTAGATTTGATGGCGATTCTTGGGGTGGATTTAAGGCGATTCTCAGGGTGGTGTGATGGCGATTCTTTGGGTGGATTGATGGCGATTCTTGGGGTGGATTGATGGCGATTCTTGGGGTGGATTGATGGTGATTCTTAAAACGATTCACGGGACGAATCTCATAGCAGCTTTTACAGCTATTGAAAGGCAGTTCTTAGGAACAGTTAAATAGACAATTAAAGGCTGGTAAATAGACACTTACTTTGATATTTAAATCGGTCAAGTCGCGCTTTAATTCGCAAGAGTCGTCGCAAGCCAGAACAAGCAAGTTCAGCGTTGAATATTGATCCTTGGATACGATCCGACAGACCAATAAATCGTGCTTTCGAACACTCTGACGAAAGAAACAAAAAGTGTTTTTGTTATTTTATAGAAACTTCATACTATTTCAAATGAGCATATTCTAAACAAACTACTCACAAGTAGAAACTGCTGTCTACGTATATCAACCGGCGGTTCCATAAATGTTTCAATTGGCAAGGGCAGAGCGCAGTGCTTCTTGTCTGAACCAATGTCCAGTTTAGAATTGTCATTTTGACTGGCACTTAGCGACAATAGGTGCTCAATGTTAGACTTGTGCGAGTCGAATAGCTGGCTAACTTCGCCACGAGATTGACTGCGGCCGCCGTAATAGTCTTGATTAGACTTGGCGAATTGTAAACTAAACAATGGGATTAATATTGGTAGATAAATCTTAAATTCTTTAATCACTAATTTGAAGGTAGGCATTTATAGTGACAACTAGCAATCTACGCCCCCCGTTGGGGAGCCAAAGAAATGCTATACACGTTTTTTTAATAAGCTACATGTATCCTTGAAATCTTAAAAAATCTCCTGTCAAACCTTGTAAGCCTTGACATGTCAGTAATTCCCCCCCCCCAGCTTTAACATATCAACTTCCCCCTTGACATCTCAGCAATGCCCCCAATAAGCCTTGGAAATCTAAAAATATCTGTCAACCTTCTAACCCTAACCCTAACCCTAACCCTAACCCTAACCTAACCCTAAAGCATTGAAATTTCAGTAATTCTCTCTAAGAGTCATTATAGCACTACTACAGCATTATAGCGATAAGCTTCTTTTATTTTTTACATAACGCTTTTTTTATCAGCGATCCCTCGCCTGAGGAGGCATCAAATAATGTAATAAAAAGTTTTCAATAAACTACATGTAGCTTCTGACTTTAGCCTTGAAATCTCATTTATACCCCCGTGAGCCTTGACATCTCAGCTATTCCCCCCCCGTAAGCCTTGACATGTCAGCGATGGCCCCCATAAACCTTGAAATCTAAAAAATCCACTGTTAACCTTGAAACCCGATAAAATATAACCCTCAACCCACACCTGACCTAAACCTAACTTTAACCCAACCTAAAGCCTTGAAATCTCAGCAATTCTTCTCCCTAAGCCTTGACATTTTAGTGATTCCTTCTTTAAGAATCACAGCACTATAACGATTTCCACCAAGCTTTGACATCGTAGCAATTCCCAAATGAATCTTTTAACTTCGACATGACTTTTCTTTTATGTATACATAGTGCTACTTTTATTTTTTACATGACTCTTCTTCTATCAGCACCCCCCATGGCGAGCCAACAAAGAATGCAATAAAAAATTGAGTAAAGTACATGAACTTTGAAGTAGCTTCTGACTTTTGCTTTGAGATCCCAGAAACAACCCCCCCCCTCGTAATCTCAGTTATTCTCTGAGAGCCTTTACGTCTCAGTTTTTCTTCCCAGCACAGCATTATAGCTGCATTTTATTTTTACATGACACCCTTCACGTCTGACATGACGCTTCTTTTGATTTTTACATTACACTTCTTTTATTCTTCCATGATGCTTCTTAATTTTTTAAATGACGCTTTCATTAGTTTTTAAATGAGGCTTCTATGATTTTTTCATGACGCTTCTATGATTGTTTACATGACGCTTCTATGCTTTTTACATGACGCTTCTATGATTGTTTACATGATGCTTCTACGATTTCTGCAGGACACTTCTATGATTTTTACATGATGCTTCTATGATTTTTTCATGACGCTCCTATGATTTTTTCATGACGCTTCTATGATTTTTTCATGACGCTTCCATGATTTTTTACATGACACTTCTATGATTTTTACATGACGCTTCCATGATTTTTTCATGACGCTCCTATGATTTTTTCATGACGCTTCTATGATTTTTTCATGACGCTTCCATGATTTTTACATGACACTTCTATGATTTTTACATGACGCTTCCATGATTTTTTACATGACACTTCTATGATTTTTACATGACGCTTCCATGATTTTTCTTCATGACGCTTCCATGATTTTTTACATGACGCTTCCATGATTTTTTCATGACGCTTCTATGATTTTTACATGACGCTTCCATGATTGTTTACATGACACTTCTATGATTTTTTGCATGACGCTTCTATGATTGTTTACATGACGCTTCTATGATATTTTCATGACGCTTCTATGATTTTTTACATGACGCTTCTATGATTTTTTACATGACGCTTCTATGATTTTTTCATGACGCTTCTATGATTTTTTCATGACGCTTCTATGATTTTTACATGACGCTTCCATGATTGTTTACATGACACTTCTATGATTTTTTGCAGGACGCTTCTATGATTGTTTACATGACGCTTCTATGATTTTTACATGACGCTTCCATGATTTTTTCATGACGCTTCTGTGATTGTTTATATGACGCTTCTATGATTTTTATATGACGCTTCTATGATTGTTTACATGACGCTTCTATGCTTTTTATATGACGATTCTATGATTTTTACATGACGCTTCTATGATTTTTACATGACGTTTCTATGAGTTTTTCATGACGCTCCAATGTTTTTTTCATGACGCTTCTATGATTTTTTCATGACGCTTCTATGATTTTTACATGACGCTACTATGATTTTTTACATGACGCTACTATGATTTTTACATGACGCTTCCATGATTTTTTACATGACGCTTCTATGATATTTTCATGACGCTTCCATGATTTTTTACATGACGCTTCTATGATTTTTACATGACGCTTCTATGATTTTTACATGACGCTTCTATGATTTTTTACATGACACTTATATGATTTTTTGCATGACGCTTCTATGATTGTTTACATGACGCTTCTATGATTTTTTACATGACGCTTCTATGATTTTTACATGACGCTTCTGTGATTGTTTACATGACGCTTCTATGATTTTTTACATGACGCTTCTATGATATTTTCATGACGCTTCTATGATTTTTTACATGACGCTTCTATGATTTTTTACATGATGCTTCTACGATTTCTGCAGGACGCTTCTATGATTGTTTACATGACGCTTCTATGATTTTTTCATGACGCTTCAATGATTTTTTACATGACGCTTCTATGATTTTTTAGTTTTCTTCTTGGTGTTAAAAAGCTTTAATTAAAAAAATTCCACTCTCTAAAAATTCGAACCATCGTCCCTGCATTTAGCAGTCAGTCTGTTTACCTCTAGGCTAGCTCTCATCGTTTTGATAATATGAATTTTAGCACTTATAATTATAAGTTTCAAAACTCCAAGCATAGAGTAAATCACACGAGGCAGTTATGACATAATCAATTTCTCAGTCAGTCAGTATCAGTTAACAATATGGTTACGCAATTTAAATCAAGTCTGGTGCTACGCTTCCACACTGCATTTTCAATTTAAGTCAGAGTTACAATTCAGTTATGATGCAATCTATTTCAGAATCAGAATTCAACCAGTCAGTTTTTTCTCTAGCATTCTTACAATGCATTTCAAGTCGAAAAGTTTGCTTGACCTTTGCAAAAAAGCATGTTTTTCGAATATTTAATCGCTTTAACATGGAGCAATTTCTTAGCCAAGATGCATGTACCGTAACGGGAAAATTTCTGATCGAACAGTGCAAGTCTCATGAAAATCGGTTAAGCCATTTTTTCTCTAATCGATTACAAGCAAGCAAGCAAGCAAGATTTTCATTTTTAGTATATAGGAAGTTGGAGTACACTGGCCATTGCCAATAGTTAACCAAGTGTAAGGTTTAAGATCATTCATAAATGCAATACTGACTGTCACTTCAAAAAAACCCTGTACATTAGGAACCACAAACCAAACCTGAAAAAGCAGCTTTCCTAAGGTGGTGCTAGTGCACTCTTAAAGGTATTATGATAAATATACCTTTTAAAGCCTGAATGTGACAAAAGTAACTTCAAATGTAGAATTTTTCTATGGCTTGGATATAAGCTTTATAGTTCTAAAAATAGTTTTCTAAAGTTGCACCCTCAAAATACCTAAACCAAAAGTGGTAAAAGTAAGCAAAAGATGACACTACTATATTCTATTGACTGGTAGCTGTTTATGAGCCTGCATTAGTCAGTCTCTAAGATTCTTATGCATGGCATGCTTTTTTCATCTTTGGGTCAGATAAATAGCTATTCAATCATTGCTGAATTTTGCTTACTTTTACCACTTTTTTTATGTATTTTACTATGTAGATTTTATTATGTAGAGTAAATGTACAGTATTATGTATAGTAAATAAAACACTTTATAGTCATAAGCAATAAACTATTTATGTACAGCATATGTAGAAGATACAGAAGAGCTATCTTATCAATATGCCATGTGGATAGGATATAACTTATACCCAAAACATATGTAGATCAATATAATAGCTATCTATGTGTCATACAAAAAATCAAAAAATCATTATCATAGTACTATAGTACTAGATAGAACTAGATAGAACTAGATACTAGATAGAAATTATTCTTATGGGATTATAGTTGTTTTAGTAATAAGATATTTTGGTGATAGTCCTTTTGGTGACAAGCAAGTCATTTTGATAATAAGTAAAAAGTCCTTTTTGGTGACAAAAAATATTTGTAGCAAAAAATGATAGTTTTTCAATCTATTCAGCCATAGTTAGGAAGATGGCCTTTTTCACAGAAAATTCTAGCACAAAAAAGGTTAGACTTGTGCCATATAGTGCCTTCTAGCACAACAGCAGGTAAGGAAGAAAAATCTGATGTAGTATAGTACAAGACAAAAAATAGACACAACTTGATACAAGACAAAAACTTCTGACAAGACAATATTTTCTCTAATAGAAAATTAGAAATAATTTCTTTTTATTTGCACTTTTTGTTTGCCAGTGTATTGATGGCTTTTTTAGTTAATTTATGTCAACATTGCATTTTCTATGAAACAAATTCAAATACAAGTTTTACTGAAATTTTTCAAATGAAAACTGACTGATTTTTTCCCAAAAAGTTGTGGTATACAATGCAAGCAAACTTTTTAGATAAGAATAGTTCTGGCACACAATGCAAGCAATTTTTTTTTATAGGATTTGTTCCAGCGCAGGTATGCCATGCCATAAGTCTGGAAAGTGGCCTTTATACTAGAAAACTCTGGCATTTTTTGCTCTAGCTGACAATCTTGGTATACACTTGGCATACAAAAAATAGCTGAGTTTAGGGCTAATATAATTGTGCAGTTAAATATCAATCAACAAAAGCTATTTAAAAATAATTTGCAATTAAATTAAAATAAAAAATATTACTACAATTTATAATAAAAACAAAATAAAAAACAAATAATATCAATTTTAGCAAAAAATAGCCATTTTAAAGTTTAATAAGTCTTTTATTTTTAATAATATATATTCTTCAAAAAAGTTGGCATAAAATATTCTTCAAAAAAGTTGGCATAAAATATTCTTCAAAAAAGTTGGCATAAAGACAACTATGGGCTCAGCATAATTTTTTTTAATTTGAAATTGTAATGAAATTGAAAATAGACATAAAATTTTATTTTAACCATAATTCTAACTATGGCTATGGGCTATGGCTATTTAGTATATTAAAAAAGGAAAAATGCTATTTAAAAAGACACAATATTTTTTTATTAATTGATCAATTTTCAAAAGTTTGGTATCATTTCACTAATAACATTGAAAGGGAATACTTATCCCTATCATACATGCGCAACCTCCAAAATTCGGTCGGCCGTGCGACTAAGTTTTAACAAAAATGCGACATCGTTTTTGGCCAAAAATGCGACTTACATGTGAAAAAAACCCTAAAGCAAAATTAATGCAACTTTGGGTAAACGGCAGGAGTAACTATGACTGTCTTATTAAGTCAAAATGCTTCATCAGCTACTTAGTACTACTATTGGGGTTTTTGGGTGGGCATTTTTGCGACTTCCTTGGTTGGCCGCCAAATCGGTCGGCCGGATCGGCCGACTCGGCCGACTGTTGCGCATGTATGATCCCTATGGTACAATAAAAATAATTTTTGTCTTATTCCAACAGTACCATGGGAATAATTTTCTGCTTATCCACATAGCACACTGACGAGATAGCTGCTCCTATCTTCTACATATATGCCTTATGAAATAATTTAGTTTGTTATGTGACATTGTCAGTTTAAGGTGGTCCCGAAAAGGGCCGTTGGACTGCTGTTCTCCATAGTCATTCAACCCTTCAGTTTCACCGTTTCAACTAAACTTTTCCATTCGTTTATTGCGACGTTTACTTGTAGTAGTGCCCAACGATTTTGTGGCAATTTCTAATTCACTGTATATTTTGCTATCCTCTCTCGCGACCGTATAAAATTGGCACGATCGATAATTTTAAGTTCTCTCGCCAGCCAATGAAATCACTCGTGCTCACGCTACCCCCCTCTGCGCTCTTTTATTAAACCCCCCGCCTGGCGGTGGGCACCCCTCACGCTTTTTCGTCTCTCCTGTCTTGTTCCTTGTTTCCTTCCCTGCTGCCTCTTAGCTGTCTTATCTGTTTGTCTGGCTGCCTCGAGCCTCCTTATTTCTCACCACGGCCCTTCTGTCTGGGCCAGCCTGCTCACACACTTACTTGACTGTTTCACGCCACGACCGACGCCAAACTCGCCACTACGCCTCCCTGCCTTCACTGTACTCATTGCCATTGATCATAACGTTACGTCGCCATTACATCACTCGTCTGTCGCTTGAACTCACATCCAATTTATCTTGAAAGAAACCATTGTTGCAGCCGCCAGTGCCCAGGAAACCAAAGTTTGTTATTTGCCAGTAACAACCAAACTTACTATTTATATTGATAATAAAAACAACTACGGCAGTTTCCTGCCCTTATTGCCAAGTGCTCCGCTACACCATCCACTTCGCCTGAGTTGACTCCAACTTATTTTTTGGACTAAAACGGCCCTTTTAAGGGTCACGGCCAACATCAAATAACGTGACATAATTTTGGAGGTCCCACCGAGACTCCTACTCAGCACTGCCGGCTCGCAACTAAGTCAGCACTACTGAGACTCCTACTCAGCACTGCCGGCTCGCAACTAAGTCAGCACTACCGAGACTCCTGCTCAGCACTGCCGGCTCGCAACTAAATCAGTGCCATCAAGACTTCTGCTCAGCGCTGCCAACTCGTAATCAGCACCACCGAGACTTCTGCTCAGCCCTGCCAGCTCGCAACCAAGCGTCAGCAAGATTCTGCTCAGCTCTGCCGGCTCGTGACTGAGTGCCGGCCTGCCACGTTTCTGCCTGACGGTCCGCAAGGCTGCGAGAGCCTGTGCCACGCCTGAGGTTCGGTCCGCAAGGCTACGAGAGCCTGTGCCACGCCTGAGGTTCGGTCCGCAAGGCTGCGAGAGCCTGTGCCACGTCAGGCCCAGGGGTCCTGACTGCTCGGCCGGTCTTCGCTCGTCGCCGCGAGTCGTCGCTGGTCATCGCCCTGAGCAACGCGCGCTGTCGACTGCGTTGAGCTCGAGCTTACGCTCTGCCAAGATAGCTCCACTGCGTGTGCCAAGCCACGCCAGGTTACGCTGTGCGCTGATTGTTTGTAGGGACTATTGCCTGACAGTTAGTCTGGGTGGTTTGCGTGATAGGACTCTCCCCTATTATAGGCTTTTTGTGGTTTGCCCCTGTCAGGCACGTATTTTTGTTAGTAGGACGCAATCTCTCTCGTCTCTCTCGCGTCATCAACCTCAATTCGTTTTCTCTGGAGCCTTATTTTCGTTCACGCTTGGTTCATTCATCTCGCTCAATCTTGCACAATGTCCGACAACGGGGACAACCATGCCGCAGCGTCATTGGCTGACGGAGATGCCGACGTGCCAGATCAGGACGCAGTCGATGCCGGCGAGCAGCCAGCAGGCGCAGCTGCTGCCGCCGCGCCAGCTCCTAGTGAGCAACTCTTGTTGACTCAAACCTTAGCCTCTCTTCACCGGATGCTCGAAGAGCGTCTCGCTGTTTCCTCGCCGTCAGCGCCAAATTCCTCGCCGCCTGCGAAGCCAGACATACGCCTTCGCCCTCCAATCGCTTATCAGCCGAAGATGAACTTTGATACGTGGGAAGCTCAGCTTACTTCGTATCTAGCCACTTGCCGCGTTCCTGAGGACCAGAAGTCCGCCATTCTCGTATCTTTGCTGTCAGCCGAATGCCAAGAGGTATATCTTAATTACCGGTGTGACCAGTTGCCTTTCGAATCTGCGCTTCGGCTGCTCAGGGAAAGGTACACCGATGCCAAGAAGAAGGACAAGGCCTACGTAGAATTAGTTGCTGCCGCCCAATCTCATAATGAGCAGATGTCTGATTTCTTCGACAGACTGGTCTCCTATTCTAGACTAGCGGGTCTCTCGCTCGCTGAAGCGAAGCCCCTACTCAAGGCCAGATTCTGCCATGGGCTGAGGGATAAGGACCTCGCCGAAAAGCTCCTCTTATGGGATCAGGAAACCGACAGTGCCACCTCTGCAGAAGAGCTGATGCAGAAGGCCAAAGATCTTGTCGGGGTCCGCCAGCTTCTGAACGTGCCTTCTACTATAGCCAAGGTTCGTGCCATAGAACCTGACGCTGAGAAGAAAGCGTTAGAACAGAGGGTCGCCAAGCTTGAGAAGATGGTGACCGACCAAGCCAATAGATTAAGCCAGACCACTCCGCCTGTCACTACCAATCAGGGGCCCGCTCGCACAGAGCCCACTGGGGGCCCACCACAAGTTAGCCAAACCTATAGACAACCTAGGCCAGCTCCTCGCCTTCCGCGGGCTTGCCATCGATGCGGCCAGACCGATCACCTGATCGCTGACTGTCCATCGCCCTCGCCGAGGCCACAGTCGCCAAAGCAGCCCCGGGGGAGCCAAAATCAGCAGCCCAGCCGTGGAAAAGTCACGACTGAACTAGGAACCATTGCCACATGGTCTCAGAATTACGGGTTCATCCAATCTGAGCACCTGCCAGAGAAATTGTTCGTTCACATTAGCCAACTGTCTCCCAGCCTGCGTAGCCTAGTCGAGCAGCACCGCCTTAGGGGGACTAGGGTGAAATTCCAGCGCCAGGTCGACCCCGGGCGCCAGCACGACAAGGCCTGTAATGTGCAACCTCAGCCAGGGGACAGTGATCCACAATGCCGACAAGGGGGGTACACAGCTGACACCTTTGAGTCTAGCTATTTCGTGCAGCTAGGAGTAGGAGACTCTAAAGTTCTGGCCTGTCTAGACTCAGGCGCCAATGCCAGCATCATGGGTGCTGACGTGAAAGCCAAACTGGTCGCAGCTGACCCCGTCAATAACATATTCACGCCTAGTGCCAATAAGCAGCGTGCCACCGCCTTCGGCGGCTCTCAGGTAGACATCCTAGGGTCGCTACGCTGCGAAATCAACTTAGGTAATACGACTAAACAACATGTATTCCTAGTCACTGCTTACTGTACCACGGAAGCCCTGTTAGGCATGGATTTCCTGCGCAGCTTCGAGATGCTGCTAGACTTCAACTCTGGCCGAGCTTTAGTAGCAGGGGTGTCGGTACCAGTCATTGAGGGGGACAAGGGGATTTTCCAACTCCGACGAGTGATGGCCGCCGGCACCGTAGAATTGCCCCCGCACTCGGAAACCTGATCCCCAGTCGTGTCCTCGACTCTTCGCCGTACACCTCCGGTATAGTCATGTCCCGGATCCTCGGACCAGAGACCGAACAGTTGGTAGCCAAGACTCTAGACTCAGTTAGCGATACTAACCACATACTAGTGCGCGTGCTCAACAGTGGGAAACAGCCTATTCAGATAACTAGGGGGCAAGAAATTGCCTCATTCCAGGAATTAGATAGTCATGAGGTCATAGCTCAGATGACCCTGAAGGAGTCTGACTTTAGCCTGGACAATGTAGCTAACCTCACCAGCCAACTCAGTAAGCTGCTGCCGCCTAGTAGGGAGTTAGCCAAATGGCTGACAATGCAGTTCCAACTAGACCAAGCCAAATTGTCTAGGGGCCAACTCGCCACCATTTTGAAACTGCTCAACTACTTCAATAGCCAAATTTCTAGATCAAACGCAGATTAAGGCCACACCAATTTACACGAGATGGGCATAGAGTTAATAGATCCTAAGGCCAAGCCTGTTGCGCAACCATACAGGCGCACCACGCCAGCACAAAAAGAATTCTTAGACCAGAACATAGC
Organism: Macrostomum lignano; assembly: GCA_002269645.1. Taxonomy (NCBI): domain Eukaryota; kingdom Metazoa; phylum Platyhelminthes; family Macrostomidae; genus Macrostomum; species Macrostomum lignano. The sequence goes on along the minus strand of NIVC01003066.1, from coordinate 23,525 downwards.
GCAGATGCTCGAACAGGGGGTCATTGAGGAGTGTGACTCTGACTGGGTGCCTATCGTTCTGGTCAAGAAGAAGGACGGCACTCAACGCCTTTGCATAGACTATAGGGCCGTCAATAAGCTCATCAAGCCATGTAGCTTCCCTCTGCCACTCATAGAAGAATCTTTTGACAGCCTTGCCGGGGCCACTGTATTCTCTAGCCTTGACCTGACCTCCGCGTACTGGCAGGTAGGGATCAAAGAGGAGGCTAGAGATTACACCGCCTTTGCCTGCCCCCAAGGCACCTTCCGCTGGAAGGTAGTACCATTCGGGATCAAGACGGCACCTGCCAATTTCGCGAAACTGATGCACAAGGTGTTTAGACCTCTCCTGATGAAGGTCAGCCTCATCTATTTAGATGACATTATCATTAAGGCTGTCAACAATGACCAAATGATCGCGCATCTCGCGCTGGTCCTCTGGCAGCTTAGAAAAGCCAGTCTCAAAATTAAGCCGTCTAAGTGTGAGCTGTTTAAGGACAAGGTCGCATTCCTGGGGTTCGTTGTGTCTAGCCGGGGCATTGAGGCTGACCCAGCGAAGACTCAGGCTGTCCAAGACTGGCCTAAACCGCTTTCTAAGAAACAGCTTCTATCATTCTTGGGATTTGCGAATTACTACCGGAAATTCGTGCCGCGATTCTCAATCATCGCCACGCCTTTGTATGCCTTAGCCAAAAAGGATGCTCCGTTTCTATGGCAACCGCATCATGAACGGGCTTTCCAAGAACTCAAACATAGCCTCTGTTCACCACCGATTCTGGCGTATCCAGACCTCTCTGCCAAAGGGCGCGAATTTATTTTGGACTGCGATAGCTCGCTTGACGGCACTGGGGGTGTGCTGTACCAGCTCGGGCCAGATGGCCAAGAGCAAGTTATAGCTTACGCATCCAAAAAATTCAACAGTAGCCAGAGAAACTACTGCGCCACCATGAGGGAGTTGCTAGGGCTCGTTCTGATGCTCGAGCATTTCCGTCCTTATCTATTAGACAAGCCTTTCACTGTCCGCGTGGACGCGGCCGCGCTCAAATGGCTGCATTCTAAGAAGCATGCCACTGGTATGCTGGCCCAATGGCTTGCCACCATTGAACTGTACCCGCTGAAGGTCCAGCAGTCCACTCTAGAACGAATAGCCGAATACGATTTCACAGTCCAGTACCGTCCAGGCGTTGACCACGTGCCTGCTGACGCTCTTAGTAGACTGCCAAAATTCAGAGCCGATCACTTTGACTGCCCGACGTGCAGCCAGATTCCAGAATTTAAAGGGAAATTCCTGGACCAAGACCCAAAGCACCGGCGTACGCCCCCCTCTAGAGAACTGCGTCAGGTGTGCGTCCAGACCATAGGCATTAGCGTAGCGTGTCAGACTGACACAGATGCCCCGGCTGAACCAACGCCGAATGTCCGCGCTACTGCTAGCGGTGCTGTTCCTAGCCCAGAGACTGAATCCCGTCAACCTGAAACCGAATCCCAAGTGCCACCTGAGCTCATCTGGGCCCAGAATGCCCAGGACTCCTGTGTTGACATGGCGCGCCTAATCGCCAGTGTCCAGTGTAAGACTGAGCCATTGTCCAAGGCCGAACTGCAGGGTTGTAGCCGGGAAATGCGCTCACTCTGGGCTCAATTCAATGACCTTGAAGTAGTCGAGGGTCTATTGTACTTAGCCAAATCCTCCAAAGCCAAGACTGCCAACAGGCGCCTGGTGGTGCCTGAGACCGCAGACGTCGGTCATCTGGTCCTTCAGTATCATGGCCAGTTGAACCATTGCGGTATCACCAAGACGATGGCCGCCCTGAAGGCGCGCTTCGTTATTTCCGACTTAGATACTATAGTCAAGGGGGTCCTGGCCGAATGCACCGTTTGCGCTAAGACTAAGAAGTCAAAGCGTAAGCTCAAGGCCCCTATGCAACCAGAACTGTCCGGCTACCCGAACCAGGTTGTCCACGTGGACCACGCAGGCCCGTTCGAAGAGTGTGACGGGTACAAGTACCTGCTGGTTATGATCGACAGGTTCACCGGGTTTGTTGAAGTAGTCCCTGTTCCCGACGTCAGCGCAGAGACCACTGCCACAACCATCCTGACTGAATGGGTTGCCAGGTATGGGGTGATGGAGCAGCTGGTGTCTGATAACGGAACTGCCTTCATCAATAGTACCATGATAGAATTAACTAGGCTCCTACAGATTGACATGGGTCGGATCACAGCCCGTCGCCCTCAGGCTAACGGTAAAGCTGAGAGGATGATCCAGACGGTGAAAGCCCAGATTAGAGCCATCTGTCTTGAGAGACAATGCGACTGGCCCCTTGCCAGCTGCCTGGCCGCCCTGTCAATCCGTGCCACAGTCGCCGAATCCACCAGATTTACTCCAGCCAAACTTTTCTTCGGGCGTGAGTTCGAACTACCGCTCAACCTCTGTCACAACCCACCGCCAAATGAACACTACCAGCCGGAGAGGTACGCCCACCAGTTGCACCGCACGCTAGTCGAAACCTCTGCCCTAGCCCGCCGCACTAGGGGTAAAGCCCAGGAAAGGCAGAAAAGGTATTACGACCGCCGCGCCCTCCGCGCTGAGTTCCACGAGGGAGAATTAGTCTGGGTCTTGAACCCGAACCACAAGGGCATAGAACCCGCTGTGTGGTTGGGGCCATACCGAGTAGTGCAGCGCTGCTCCGAGCGGACTTACCGTTTAGTCCCCGAGTATGGTCTCCTAAACCCAGCAGATCGGGTGCCAAATCCGCGCCATAACATTTACAACATTGACCACCTCAAACCGTGCATCAGACAGCCCACTTACCAAGACGTAGTTGACCGGTATGGTGAGGCCACCCATGCCAGGTCTCCAGCGCCTAGTGTGAACCCGCCCAGCGGACCCGCGAGCGAGCTTAGCCTTGTCACCATTCCCCAGCCTTCCTCTGCCCGGCCAGAGAGCCCACGCAGAGCGCCAGGGCCAAATCCACCACCGCCAGCTTCAGGCGCCTTTGAGGAGGGGGCGGGAGCTGAAGCGGGAGAAGGCCAACCATTCGCCGAAGCTGGCGATGCTGTAGCTATTGAGGGACAGCCACAACCAGACACTGACACTGACAGCACAGACACTGACACCAGCCACAGCCAAGACAGCTCAGAGTCGCTGTACACGGCTTCCTTGGGGGACCCTTCCTCCGAGCAAATAGAACCACCTGAGATTGCTGCGAATCCAGTCGCTGCGCAAGCAGCTGAGCCACCAGCCCCGGCTGACGTACCCAGATCCAGGTACGGACGCCCCATCCGCCCGCCTGTCAGGTACCGGACCTGTCAAGTGTCCGACCTGCTCCAGCAGTGGGGAAGCAGACACTAACCGCCAGTTTTACACGCCCCGGGCAAGGCGTTAAACTACCTCCTGTGGCACCTGTCAGCCACAGGTCTCTGCGGCACCTGTAGTCCGCAAGCTCACGCCCCGGGCAAGGCGTTAAACTACCTCCTGTGGCACCTGCCGGCCACAGGTCTCTGTGGCACCTGTAGACCGCAAGCTCACGCCCCGGGCAAGGCGTTAAACTACCTCCTGTGGCACCTGTTGGTCACAGGTCCCTGCGGCATCTGCCAGCCGCAAGCCACAAAACACAAGCCACAGCTGTTACTCACTGCCAGATACTAGTGTGCACAACTTCCACAGCTGTACCAGCCAACAGCCAACCACCGTAGTCAAGGGGATAAACTGCAGTGACATTGCAATTTGATAATTTATATAGCTAACTAAAATAAATAAACTAAAATTTATAGTTATAAACCGCAGGCTCACGCCCCGGGCAAGGCGTTAAACTACCTCCTGTGGCACCTGTCGGCCACAGGTTCCTGCGGCACCTGAAGACTGCACCAACCCCGACTGCACCCGGTCGGTATTTCCATAGTCGATGAAATGTATAAGAACGTCTAAACCATAAATAAAATAAAACACTAGCAGAATTAGTATAATATGCCGACAGTATAAATACTATATTGTTCTAACGCAAGAATATATATAATATCGCAGCACCCAACTCCGACTGCACCTGGTCGGCGTTGCCGTAGTCTATAGAATACACTACGGTGCTAGAAACAAATAGTAGATAAGACATTAGCCTTAGCTCAAATATTGAAAAGAAAACAAAAGAAAAACTGAAAAAACCATTGAAAACTTGAGAAAAAAAATCTGCCTATAGGAATATAACTAGCTCAAATCGCTGGTCAGCTCATTAATGAGCTGAGCATCACATTCACTCTCAAAAATGAGATGCAGCTGGTTTAATAGGCCAGCATCGCCTTCATCAAAAATTATTTGTAGTTTATGGTCTAATTTCGCAAATTTCAAGGATATAGCTAGATATATATAATACTTGTGGGGTAAAAGTAAGCACTACACACACACACACCGCACGCACGCTCTCTCTGCCTTTGGCGCGTAGTGCCATCCTCTGCCTTTGGCGCGTAGCGCCATCCTCTGCCTGGCGCGTGGCGCCGTTCCTTTGCCTGGCGCGTTGCGCTGTCTCTGCCTTGGCGCGTGGCGCCGTTTCTCTGCCTTTGGCGCGTGGCGCCATCCTCTGCCTGGCGCGTGGCGCCGTTCCTTTGCCTGGCGCGTTGCGCCGTCTCTGCCTTTGGCGCGTAGCGCCATTTCCTGCCTTGGCGCGTTGCGCCATCTCTGCCTTGGCGCGTTGCGCCATCTCTGCCTTGGCGCGTTGCGCCGTTCTCCGCCTGGCGCGCTGCGCCGTTCTCCGCCTGGCGCGTTGCGCCGTCTCTGCCTTGGCGCGCTGCGCCGTCTCTGCCTTGGCGCGCTGCGCCATTCTCCGCCTGGCGCGCTGCGCCGTCTCTGCCTTGGCGCGCTGCGCCGTTCTCCGCCTGGCGCGCTGCGCCGTCTCTGCCTTGGCGCGCTGCGCCGTGTCTCCGCCTTGGGCGCTCTTGCGCCGGTTTCTTCCTCCCGCCTACAGTGGGGAGCCGCGCCGCGCCGTGTCCCGCCGCCCTTGACGCTTGGCGTCGTTTGCCTGCAGTTGTCCGGACTGTGCCTCTGTTCCGTGCCTCTGCTCTGCGTCCTTTGCCTCATCCATTTTGTCATCTTCGTTCTGTGTTTTGCCTCATCCATCGTATCACTTCTGCGCGTCCTTTGTCGTTTTTATGTTCGCGCGCCGCACGCTCTGTTCTGCGCTACTTTGTAACCATTGTTGTATTTTGTTATGTTTTGTAACGCCACCATGCTATACTACTCGCGCTCACCGCGCTCTACTGCTCTGTAATCCCCTATCGTCTCCTTTGTAATGTTCTGCTCTCGTAATAGTCTGTAGCCTTTGGAACTTTGTAATTTTGTCCGGTAATCATATGCTCATACAAACTGACTCAACCCCACTGTAATTCATTCTACTGTAATTTCATATGCTGCGGTCATGCTGTGTTTCTGCCGTCACCCTGCGTGTTGGTTTTCTTTTGCGCGACCCTATCCTTTTTCGGAAGGGAGGCGGGTGTGACGTTGTCAGTTTAAGGTGGTCCCGAAAAGGGCCGTTGGACTGCTGTTCTCCATAGTCATTCAACCCTTTAGTTTCACCGTTTCAACTAAACTTTTCCATTCGTTTATTGCGACGTTTACTTGTAGTAGTGCCCCAACGATTTTGTGGCAATTTCTAATTCACTGTATATTTTGCTATCCTCTCTCGCGACCGTATAAAATTGGCACGATCGATAATTTTAAGTTCTCTCGCCAGCCAATGAAATCACTCGTGCTCGCGCTACCCCCCTCTGCGCTCTTTTATTAAACCCCCCGCCTGGCGGCGGGCACCCCTCACGCTTTTTCGTCTCTCCTGTCCCGTTCCTTGTTTCCTTCCCTGCTGCCTCTTAGCTGTCTTATCTGTTTGTCTGGCTGCCTCGAGCCTCCTTATTTCTCACCACGGCCTTTCTGTCTGGGCCAGCCTGCTCACACACTTACTTGACTGTTTCACGCCACGACCGACGCCAAACTCGCCACTACGCCTCCCTGCCTTCACTGTACTCATTGCCATTGATCATCACGTTACGTCGCCATTACATCACTCGTCTGTCGCTTGAACTCACATCCAATTTATCTTGAAAGAAACCATTGTTGCAGCCGCCAGTGCCCAGGAAACCAAAGTTTGTTATTTGCCAGTAACAACCAAACTTACTATTTATATTGATAATAAAAACAACTACGGCAGTTTCCTGCCCTTATTGCCAAGTGCTCCGCTACACCATCCACTTCGCCTAAGTTGATTCCAACTTATTTTTGGGACTAAAACGGCCCTTTTAAGGGTCACGGCCAACATCAAATAACGTGACAATTACTTATGGCTAGAGTACAATATAACAAAATAACTTAGCTTAAACATTTGCTTTATAAAAATAGTTTTAATGGCCTTTTGAGCAAAAAAAACACTTTTTTCATCCATTACTTATGAGAAGTTATAACAGGCATGGATCCAGAAAAATTTTGAGGAGTAGGCCAAACTATACCAAACACTATAACCCAATATTGGAAAATAGACCTGGCATAGTTGCAGTCCAAAAAAGTATAACCAAATTTTTTTTGGTCGTGGCTAAGGGAGGGGCCATGGCCCCCTAGGCCCCTCTTCTAGATCCAGCCCTAACTTATGAGTTATGAATATGATTTAAAGTAAATTACTTTAGTAAGTGTTTATAATTTAGAACTGATTTTCATTTTTAGTATATGGATTTGAGTTTATATATCAATAGCTTCTTATTGTCAATTTAAATTTCCTTTCAATAAGCTATAAACTATTTATATATGGCATATATAAAAGAGGCCCCTAGGAGCAACTTTCTTGTCAGTGTGCCATATAGATAAGCAGAAAATTATTCCCACAATACCATTTATACATGCGCAACAGTTGGCCGAGTCAGCCAATCTGACCAACCATTTTGGTGGCCAACCAAGGTAAATCACAAAAATCTGCACCTGAATAAATACCCAAGTAGTACTAAGTAGATAATGAGGCATTCTGCCTTTACAATACAGTCATGGTTACTCCTGTTGTTTACCCAAAGTTGCATTAATTTTGCTTTAGGGTTTCTTTCACACTTAAGTCACATTTTTGGCCAAAAACTAAGTTGCATTTTTTGTTCAAAATAAATTGCATGGCTGATCAAATTTTGGAGGTTGCGCATGTATGTACCATTGGAATAAGACAGAAATTATTCCTATGGTACCATGGGGATAAGCACTGCCAACAATAAAAAAAGCTACAATAGGACATAGTTAAAAATTATTTTGTCTTATTGAACTCAGCACCCTACTGTAGAAATAGGAAAATATACTAGACTATTAGACCTATTATAGGCCTAAAGACCTGTAAAAAACCAAACTTACATTCTTGGGTCCATTGTGGGAAAAATGGGAGCAACTAATTTAAATTTATAAATATTAGGCTTGTAAAACACTTGCCCCACTAAATAAATACTAGGCCACTAGCTTTTTAGGCTAGGCCCTAAATATTTAATATAGACAGTTGCGGTTCCCTTTTTTAAAAGCAATAAATTATTAAACTGATTAGAGATAGACAGGATAGTAGAGAAATCAGATAACACGGTTTTCAGTGAGCATATATTTAAAAAATAGCACCCTACACACAAAAACTTAGTTTTTAAATTTAGAAACTAAGGTATTAAAACAAACCTTTTTTAAGAAATTTATTACCTACTAGAACCTTTAAAATATAACTAATTAACAATTTATTAAAAAAAATTAAAATAATTTATATGAAAATATAAATTCATTTTAGTTTAGGATTTCCTGTAAAAATTTTGCCGTCCGTCGGCCACGGCTTCCAAATGGGTGCTGACTGACCAATTCGGCGACAAGCGCCAAACAAATTCGGCGACAGACTCAATATGGACAAATTCGGCGACAGAATAATTCTGTGTAATCTACAGCTTATTAATTTTTTGGTACAATGGTCGGCCTATATGATAATGAATGCAATCTCTACTTCGTAATAACAGCCAGCACCATAGTCCGGATCATGCTGGGTGCACGCCCGAACAAAAATTGAATAATTACAAAATGCACGCCGAAAAAAATTTAGTGCACGCCCATTCTCAAAAATATGCCGGTGTTGCGACAATAAATAATGACGTTTTTTACGTTGTGACAATTAAAGACCTTTTTTAAATTGCGTAATAGACCCTAAATATTAAATAATTTTGTTGCTTTTAAAGCTTTCTTGGCGATATTATTTATAGCGGAAAGTTTATACACGCAAAAATTTGTTTAAATAGTCTTTTACGAGCTAGAAAAGCCCGGAAAGCTTGAAATTTGCGCTTAAAAATGAACTTTTTTCATCTTTTTTCTTACGTACTTTACAATAACTCTTACGCGTGATTCTATAAAGTGCACGCCAGGTGTACACGCATACTATTTTCTCAGGAGTGATGCACGCCAACTTTTAGTGCGTGTGCCATTGCACGCCAATTATGCACGCCAACTTTGGCGTGCAAAGCAAATGCACGCCCGAATTTTCGGGCGTATACTATATGATCTGGACTATGGAGCCAGCACTGAGGCTGAGCCACTTCGCCCTTGCTTGGGTAACAAAATTTAACCACTTGGTAACAAATCAGATTTAAATTTTAGGAATGCTACTTCGCTTTAGGAATGCAAAAAATAATAATATAATTGCAAACATTTGCATTCTTTACAATTAATATTGTTGACGAATATTATGACAAAATATTTTATTTATTTTATTCACAATCACGTTTTGCTGTAGGCTAACTTTCAGCATCATCAGGTGACAATATTTTGTAATAATTGAAAGGTAATAAAATGAAATTATGGGCCAAGAGTTTAAAAACAAGGTTTAAGTAGCTGTAGAATAGTCAAAAAATTCTAAGAATAGTACTAGCCCCCCTTCCTGTCACTGCTGTCAGTTGTACATTCAGGGTAGTCTAACTGTTTGATGTACATGGCTTTCAACCCATTTATTTTGTGGTGGTATTGAATCTAATCAATAATTTTAAACTTTTTATCATGTTTGATGTTGGCACATTTGTTGCACATTAGCAGATGGTCATGAATCGTGCTAGCCTTGTGAAAATAAAAATATTTGTAATATTTTTAGACTTTTTGTATGAAAACATTTTTTTAGGAAACTCTACTCATGAAAACCAATAATTTTAGGGATACATTTTTAGGGACATTTTTTGTTTTTAGCATATACTGGTATACATTTAGCATAGCAAATGTACAGTGCTTTGGAATAACTTTTTAATAGCCTTCTCTGTACCCCCGCAAGTAGGGATTCCAAAATCCTGACATTTTACAATCCCGGTATTGAATAGTCCCGAAATCCCGATGCTGTTGAAATCCCGGGATTCAAAATCCCGGAATCCCGGTGCTTTTGAAATCCCGGGATTAAAAATCCCGGGATTTGATCCCCAAAAAAATCCCGGGATTCAAATCCCGGATTTTTGGCCCCAATCCCGGGATCCCGGGATTGGAATCCCTAAGGTCTCTTGAAGATTAGGTATATAGCTAAATTTTGTAAGTTTTTATTGTTGACTTTTGTTACTGTATCCTAGAAAGATGTCTCTGTGCAATCTCATGATTTTTGCACAATTTGGAATATTTTAAATACCTAAACTTCAAGATGCCCGAGTACAAGACTAAGTAACAACTAACAAGAGTAAAATCTTTGTAGGTAATTGTCAAAATATTAAAATTTAAATTATAATACATGACGGACTGTGCGGCGTGCCGCGTGCAGTAGTAATGTTCTCGCGACTCTCAGAGTCTCAGTCTCGTCTCGTGGTGGAAAACGAAAAAAAGTTTAAATTATCCATCATTTACAGTTCACATTAACAATTTTTAGCTCAATTAGGACAGGAGCTTTGCAAATGTTTAATGTTTCATTGAGAAACAGCAAAAACAAATAAATGTGTTTTATTATTCAAATAAACGTTTAGACTTTAAATTATCTAATTTAGGCATTGAAAGGTTGTTCTAATCCCGGACCAATCCCGGAATTAAGGCCTTGAAATCCCGGGATCCCGATCCCGGACGTTTGCAATCCCAGGATTCGATCCCCAAAAAGATCCCGGGATTCAAATCCCGGATTTTTGGCCCCAATCCCGGGATCCCGGGATTGGAATCCCTACCCACGAGTGGAGAGGCTACGTTTAGCCATGACAGTTTAGTGAGAAATTCTAACCACTGTCCTCTGTATTGGCAAACTCTGCAGCAGTTTAACAGTGGATGGCAAATCGAGGGAATCCAGCATGGTTTGTAAAAGCGAAAGATTTATGAAAAGGCGATGCAATGCAATACAACCCTACTAAATTAGTCACACCATGGAAATTTTAGGTTTCTCTTAAAAGTACTTTAAATTTTAAATGTCCTCCTAAGAAATGCGTATTTCCTTGGTTGTTAGTTAGACTGATGCAGACTGCAGTGGAGCTGAAAATACACAAATTCCTTTCAGGACTGCAAATTGGCAAGAAAGATGACATGATCAAAGCATGAGAACAGCCATGAGAGTACTACGTCCCACAAACTGGCTTTCCAAGCAGGAATGGGCAGACTTTTACTTCAAAAGCCAGATAAAGAATCCAGTATCCAGCTTATGTGCGGGCTAGATGAGAAAGGAGAAGGAATAGACTATTAGAAAGGGAGGAGGGGCGAGAGGGGGGTAAGAAAAAAGATAAACGATAATAGGAGAGACGAGGGGTAAGGAGAGAGCAGACAGCAGAGTATATGGGAGGAAGAAGCAAGAGGAGGGAGAGGAAATAGTAAAGGTGAGAAGAGGGAGAGAGAAGAGGGGAGAGATGAGACAGAGGATCGATGGGAGAGGAGAGTAGAGAAGAGTGAGAAGAGAGTAGAGATGAGAGAACAGAGAGAAGATGAGAGAGGATCGAGAGGAGAGATTAGAGAGGGTAGGGAAGAGAGTAGATAAGAGGGGGAGAGTGGAGTGAGAAGAGAGTTGAGAGAGAAGAGAGGGAAGGGAAGAGTAAAGGAAAGAGGAGGAGAGATGAAAGAGATGAGGTTATAGAGATGGGAGAGATGAAAGGAAAGATGAGAAAGTAGAGATGAGAGATGAAGGAAGAGAGAGCAGAGTGCAGAGAGACGGGAGAAGAGAATAGAGGGGAGAGAGTATACAAGAGGGGAAAGAGAAGAGTACACAGGAGAGAGGAGAGTAGAGATGACAGAAGAGAAAGGGGGATGAGAGAGCAAAGGTGAGAGTGAACAGACGATATATGAGAGAAGAGAGGAGAGTGGAGAGAGAAGAGAGAAGACAAGAGAGGGAGAGAGTAGAAGAGGGAAGAGAAGAGAAGAAAGGAGAAAGAAAAGAGAGGAGTCAAAAGAGGGGAAAAAGAAGAGTACAGAGCGAGAGAGGTGAGAGAACACACGAGTATAAGAGAGTAATGACAGATGAGAGAGGGGAGATAAGAGAGCAGAAACAAGAGTGAACAGACGAGAGATGGAAGAGTAGAGAGAAAAGAGGAGAGGTGAGACAAAGGGAGAGAGAAGTGAGTGAGGAAGAGGAGGGAGGGGAGGGGAGAGAATCAAGAGGACAGGGAAAGAGGGGAAAGGATGAGAGAGGAGATTATTAGTTATTAATTATTAGTTTATTAATGTTATTAAATATTATTAGTTATTAATGTTACTAGCCAATTTATTAAGGGAAGGGGGGTAATAAAAATCTTTGTTGATTGCATACGAAGCTGACGCCAGTCACGCAGACACGATTCAGCAATGAAAGGCTAGGGATAAGTTTCCTTCAGAATGTTTACGACCCCCTCTCTCATTCTTCCATACAGGTCAACAAGGGAGGTCTTAGTAGTCTAAAGCAAAGACGGGCCGGGGTTGCTGTCATGTTTATATTCAATTTTAGAGAGAGAGAGAGAGAGAGAGAGAGAGAGAGAGAGAGAGAGAGAGAGAGAGAGAGAGAAGAGAGGTCACGGCGTGTTTAAAAAATCAAAAGACTAATTAATTTAATATGGGCTACCGGTTTCGAGCCTCTGGGCTCTTCGTCAGGCCAAAAATCAGTGTTTCATGCAGTGCAAGTCTTTTAAGTCTTAAGTCTTTTAAGTATTAGTTTTCTCAGTCAAATAAAATTGCTGAGCTGCTGTACATATGAGGGGTGTACATTTAAACTGGGTTCATTCTAGCTCTAACTTGTCCCAGAGGCTTTCAACCGGTCAGTTTAAGCGACGGTATATTTAGTATATTAAAAAATTGTTTTTTCGAAGTACGATTAAATAAAATGCGGTATTGAGGGTGGGAGCATAAAAATCGATATTTGCGCGTACAATCAAGCAGTTTGAATAAAATACACGACAAAGTGAATAAATATTGTAGTTCTATAGGTACAAATAGCGCATTGGTTAAAATATTCAATGGTTTCCTGGCTGAGACTTGAACCTATTGGGCGCCAGGAGGCTTTGTAAGTTACGTTGCCGTGTAAATGCGGGCAGTATGCGGGAGCCTGGTTTATTTTGTAGCTTATCAAAGTTTTTAGCAATCTCGTTGGCAAGCCAGACCGTAGATGGGTGAAAAGGAAGGACCAATGGGATGGGTCGGAGAAGATGATTGTCAACCCTGATGTTCGTACCGGCGGTTTGTCAGTCCCCAGTTTTTTAATCCAGATTTCTTCCCTAAGTTCGATTTTGTTGTTATTAAGAATTTGTTCGATAGCAATGGAGACAAAGTTTGCAATCGAGTGATTGGGGGTGAGAAAGTGCTCTGACCCCGAAGTTACGACCCTCCTGTTAATATTTGACCTGTGTTGGTTCATTCTATCTCATTGTTCTTCTTGTCATCCCTACATAGAAGATCTTCCCAGGGTGGCACTGGTTGCAGGAGATGCCATAGATGATGTTCTTGGAGCCACAGGACAGGCTCTGAGAGATTAAAAAACCGGAAGCCGGTTTCAGCCCCTGGGCGGAGAGAGCAGGTGGTGAGTGGGTGCAGCATTTGCAGCGTGATGACCCACAGGGATGGAACCCTTTAGGAAGCAAACCCAGATTGGTTGTTGGTCCCGCAGAGAGAGAGAGAGAGAGAGAGAGAGAGAGAGAGAGAGAGAGAGAGAGAGAGAGAGAGAGAGAGAGAGAGAGAGACAGAGACAGAGACAGAAAGAGAGACAGAGACAGAAAGAGAGAGGAGCAAGCAGAGAGTAATGGGAAGAGATAAGAGAGAAAAGAGGTGAGGAAAGAGATGAGAGGAGAGAGTGGAGAGAGGAGAGGAGACAGTTGAGAGAAGAGATGAGAAAGGGGAGAGGAGTAGATGAAGGAAGTGTTGAAAAGGTAGAGTAAGGAGTGAGAAGAGAAGAGAAGGAAGAGACAAGAGACGAGAGAGAAGAGAGGAAACAGAAGAGAAGATAGAAATTTCAAAGGATCCAAGGGGCAAAAGGAGACAGAGAGGCAGATGCAGAGGCAGAGGCCAGCCAGACTGCCAGAGTTTGCCTGACATTCTGCGCAGCACCCTAGCCAACAATATCAATGTTTGCCTCAAATCCTAATTTTACACAAATGTGTACTCTATTTTATGTTTAACTCTTTCGTAACTATTAACAAGTTTTTGTTTGAGTTAGACCTCAGATTTTAGAATACATGCAAAAATAGTTCCAGGGATTGAAATTCCCCGGGTTCAAAATCCGCGGGTTTCAACAGCTTGTCATTATTAAAATGCTTTGAAATAATTGTTAAAGGCCAATCAAAATACATTCATAAGACAATTTCATTATGCATATGGTTTTGTTGGTTGCAAAAATATACCATATTTTTGTTTTAGTATTGTTTATAATAAACTTTAGAATGCTTAGGCAATTAATGGCCTTCACTGCCTACCATAATTTGTAGGCAGTTAATAGAGCTTTGGCCATAGACAGCTTGTTGTATTAACTAATTGTTGTGCATTCTCTACTGCTCAATTAGTGGGTGAATGATTTGGCCTGTCTGGTAAATACGCTTGTAAAATAAATAAGGCTGCCTCAACTTTAGCTACTGCACCAAATGTAACTACTTATGTCTGCCCTTAGAAGCAAGAAAGCCAAACAATAATAATAATGCTCCAAGTAGAGCCTAATCTAGACTACTGAAATCTATATGACAAACTTATCTGGTGAATAACTAGCTATCTTACTCAAAATGCTATCACTTCATGCCTTTGATTTTTCCTGCCAGACCTCTTTAGCTAAGCTATTCGATATAAATTGTTTACAATCGAGAATTGGGAAAATCAAACAAGCATGCAGACTGTGTCAAACATTCTGCAAGGCAATCCATTTTCTACACCAGTTGGTCAGTTGGTTGAACGGGCCACCGATGGGGCCCAATCAGGAGAGGATTGGGCTCTGCTAATGGCCGTATGCGATGCTGTTAACGAATTAGAAGAGGGGCCTCGCGATGCTCTTCGAGCGCTTCGTCGACGATTAACAACATCGGCTGGGCGCAGCAACAGTGCTGTCCAGTACAGTCTGAGTGTGCTGGAGACTTGCGTCAAGAATTGCGGATTCAGATTTCACCTGCTGGTTGCTAAGTGAGTTTTTATTTTTGTTGATCCATTTGGCTGATCTTTTGGTAAATAAACAGATAGATAGATAGATAGATAGATAGGTAGATAGATAGATAGATAGATAGATAGATAGATAGATAGATAGATAGATAGATAGATAGATGGACAGATCGATGGACAGATAGATAGATAGATAGATAGATGGACAGATAGATAGATAGATAGACAGATAGATAGATAGATAGATAGACAGATAGATAGATAGATAGATAGATAGATAGATAGATAGATAAATAGATAAATAGATAGATAGATAGATGGATAGATAGATAGATAGATATATATATAGATGGATAGATAGATAGATAGATAGATAGATAGATAGATAGATAGATAGATAGATAGATAGATAGATAGATAGATAGATAGATAGATCGATGGACAGATAGATAGATAGATAGATAGATGGACAGATAGATAGATAGATAGACAGATAGATAGATAGATAGACAGATAGATAGATAGATAGATAGATAGATAGATAGATAAATAGATAAATAGATAGATAGATAGATGGATAGATAGATAGATAGATATATATATAGATGGATAGATAGATAGATAGATAGATAGAGATAGATAGATAGATAGATAGATAGATAGATAGATAGATAGATAGATAGATAGATAGATAGATAGATAAATAGATAGATAGATAGATGGATAGATAGATAGATAGATATATATATAGATAGATAGATAGATAGATAGACAGATAGACAGACAGATAGATAGATAGATAGAAAGATAGATAGACAGATAGATAGATAGATAGATGAACAGATAGATAGATAGACAGATAGATGGATAGATAGATAGATAGATAGATAGCTAGATAGATAAATAGATAGATAGATAGATAGCTAGATAGATAAATAGATAGATAGATAGACAGACAGCTGCATTACTTAGCCGTCAGATAGGATTAAAATCACCCCATTCGCCGCCCCTCTGAAATCTCCGTTCCCAGACGCGACTTCCTGGACGAGCTGGTCCGCCTCATCAGCCCCAAGAACGAGCCGCCGCAGCAGATCCAGGACCGAGTGCTCGGCCTGCTCCAAGCCTGGTCGGATGCGTTTCGCGGTCGGCCAGAACTGCGCGAAGTCGAGCGTCTGGTTGAGGAATTGCGCAGCAAAGGCGTCGAATTTCCTATGACCGATCTGGACTCCATGGCGCCGATCAACACCCCAGCCAGATCCGCAGCCTCTGCAGCTGCCGCTTCTACTAATCACGATTCGATAGCTGTTCTCCCTAGCAACGACTTTGGCGCCGATTCTGGCCCCGTATCGCCAAATCGACGTCCGCAGCAGCAGTCTAAACAGCAGCAGCAGCATCACTCTACTCAGCCTCATCAGCAGCATCAACAGGTGTCCGGTCAAAGATCGAGACCAATCGCAACGCCTAGTCCTGAACAGTTGGCTAAGCTGCGCTCAGAATTGGACATTGTGCTTGGAAATGTTAAGGTGATTAACCGAAAGTTTTGTTATGAGCATAGTGAGTCTATTAGTATCTTCTTTAGGAGCAGGAGTATTAACAGTACGAATTACTTTTTTTTAAGTCTTGTGACTTTTATTGGAGCATTTTAATAAAATGAGTATTGTGACTATATGAACATCATCATGGTTATGAGTACTGTGACTATATGATCATCATCATGGTTATGAGTATTGTGACTATATGAACATCATCATGATTGTGAGTATTGTGACTATATGATCATCATCATGGTTATGAGAATTGTGACTATATGATCATCATTATGGTTATGAGTATTGTGACTATATGATCATCATGGTTGTTATTATTTTGACTATATGAGCATCATCATCATGATTACGATTGTATACAATTGCATTTTGCCCCATCACACAATCAGGTATTCAACGAGATGCTGAACGAGCTGTCACCAGACTCAGTGCAACCGGAGGACCTGTCACTGCTGCAAGAGTTAAATCGCACTAACCGGCAGATGCAGCAGAGAATTGTTGAACTAGTGGACGTCATAGCCAACGACGAAGTTGTCGGAGAGCTGCTGCGTATCAATGACGATTTAAACAACGGATTTCTGCGATTCGATCGGTTCGAACGTTATCGAGAGGCGAATAGGTTTGTTTTCTTTAAGTTTGATAGCTTATCAAGTTATGACCAACGCCTAACTATGACCGACTCTAAAATATGAGCAACCCGTAATTTATGACCAACTCCTAAGCATGACCAATTACTCCTATGCATGACCAATTACTCCTAAGTATGACCAATTACTCCTAAGTATGACCAATTACTCCTATGCATGACTTACTGTTAAGTATGACCAACTCTTGAGTATGACCAACTCCAAAACATGAGCAAACCATAGTTTATGACCAACTCCTCATTATGATCAACCCTTTAATATGACCAGCTCCTAAGTATGACCTACTACTACGCATGACCAACCATAATTTATGAGCAACTCTGAATTTTGACTAAGCATCAAGTATGGCCAACCGTAAATGTCTTTTAGTTACAGAAACTTTCAATATCACTGAGTTTAAAGTCTACTGACATTCAAATGTAACTTTCGAATTATCCATATGAACCTTAAAAAGGTACCTCCCGTGGTACTGTTTGATGCTAATATTCGTTCATTTTATTTATTCCGCAGGCAACCACAAGTGCAACAACAACAACAGCAGCCTTCATTTAATCCCATGTTCAATCGGCCTGATGCTCTGCAGCAGCCGCCTCCGGTTCCAGCTTCATCGCAGCCTCCCGAGCCGCAGGCGGCACCGCTGATTGATTTCTCTACACCAGACGAGCCGAAGCCGTCATCCATTGGCAGCAGTTGGCTGGCCTCCAGATTACCCAAGCCGGTTCGCAATCTGTGCAACAGCAGCAGCCATTGGAACAGTCTGATGAATTTGACATGTTTGCTAGCAGTCGGCAGGTACTGTTAGCGGCTAGCTGAGCATAGATGCATTGTTTTATTCTTTAGTAAGCCCTCCCAGATCCTCAGTTGCTGGGCCAGCCTCCCAGATCCTCAGTTGCTGGGCCAGCCTCCCAGAGTGTCAGTTTGCTGGGTCAGCCTCCCAGAGTGTCAGTTGCTGGGCCAGCCTCCAAGAGTGTCAGTTGCTGGGCCAGCCTCCAAGAGTGTCAGTTGCTGGGTCAGCCTCCCACATCTCATCAGTTGCTGGGCCAGCCTCTCAGATCTCATCAGTTGCTTGGCCAGCCTCCAAGAGTGTCAGTTGCTTGGCCAGCCTCCCAGATCCTCAGTTGCTAGGCCAGCCTCCCAGAGTGTCAGTTGCTGGGCCAGCCTCCCAGAGTGTCAGTTGCTGGGCCACTTCCCAGAGTGTCAGTTGCTGGGCCACTTCCAAGAGTGTCAGTTGCTGGGCCAGCCTCCCAGATTCTCAGTTCCTGGGCCAGCCCTTACTCGTGAGTATCCTCCTAGAGACTGGAATGCTCCACGGAGCCTTCCAGATCCTCAGTCAGTTGTTGGGGCACCGTGCCAGATTTTCCTGAAGGCTTTAGTATGAGCAATGAGCACCCTACATCCTTCAGCTGAAACTGTCGTGATTTTTTTGGAATAACCCGGGGATTTTCAAGCTCTTTAATAGTAGCAAGTAATCTCATATCTGATGCTTTTTACTTGAATCTACCTGCCTCTCAGGCATTCGATCGCAACCGAGCTGGCATGAGCGGGGCTGCCGCCTACGCAGGCGCCACTGACGGTGGCCAGCAGCTGGCGACCGGCCTGCAGAACGGCCTGGCTCAGCGCACCGGCATAGCAACAGCGGGGGGAGCGGCATCCCAGACAGCTACGTCAGGCGTTTCTAGCTCGGATTTCAACTTGTTTCTTCAACAGCAACAGCAGCAGAACTATACTAGCGCTGGCACCGCTGCTTCTTCGTCGGATCGTTCGCGTACGCTTAAGCACCGAGACGACCAACCAGAGGATACGTTATTCGCTCTGTGATTATTGATCGAATGCCTGAGAGGTACTACATTTTTTCTACGTGACATTAAATTACGGATCAATTATACGAGCTAAATGTTTTATGCCTATTCAAACGCTCTTATTCCAATGTCTTAATTTTGTCACCACATTAACTGTAATAAGGCCTAGTTTGCTTTTAGCAACCCTGAAAACGAGATGTCATAAGATTTCGATTTTTTTTCGCGCGAATTTAAATAATAAATTGTAAGCTTCTATCGCTGAATCTTACCTTGCTGCCTTAAACATTAAATCTGCTTTGATCCTCGGTATAGTTGCGCTCACGCTTTATAGTACAAGTAGTCTATAAAGTTTATAAATATCTATATTCTGATTTGTAAATATGAGGCATAAATATATTAGACCAGAAATCAATTCCTGTTGTGGGCATGCATCGATGTATTTCCGCTTATCTCTACTTCTAATTCCTTTCTGTGGCTGTTATGCCATTTTTGTGTTGTAATAAAGTTTCAAGGTTAATATAATATGATCACTTTTTGTGTTATTATTCTGGATTGCATTAAGTCAAATACTTTGTATTTTATTTTTAAATTATTATAAATGAAATCGATTTGGTTAACACTCCGTTTCAATTTCAGTAAAAAACCTTTCTAGTTCAATAGTGTAATCGAAAATAATTGTTTGAACTTATAATTTATCGCTTAAATTTTAGAAGTAAAACCAACCATGACTTGTGTTTTTTGTTCCGAAACTTTACTTGTATTTCCACGCAGGTACAGTACAGTCAACGCAATCTATCTGGTTCAATACATCTTGAGTTTATCCTAGAAAAAAAAATGTAACAATATTTTTGTTCACTTGTTTGAATGTGAGTTTCAAAGCTTTGCAAGATATCTGTAACTCATGCAATCCCGAAATTCAACTTATAATTATGCAGAAATTTGTTAATCTTGAAGTTAAGACAAATTTATCTCCGGTGCTTTACGGTGTTTTTGTAGTAAATATATATTCAGGATTTTTGCTACTACTGTCCTACTGTTCCATTCACAAAAATCAATATTTTAGTGCAATTAAAAAATCTTTCATTTATTTAATTGAGGATTCTACAAGGATACTAGCAACGTAATACGTGAATGTTGGTTTTGTATTACAGGTACAAAATATCAAGAAGATATTAAAAATATCTCCTCGTGCAATCAAAAATCTTCAGTTTTTAGACTAATTTAGGATTAGCTACTAATTAAGAAAGTCAAATTTAATGAACGCAATAAATTAATATGAATTTATAATAAAAATCGATCTTTCTTCGAGTCAGGGGCTCTTAAGCGACTAAGCAATTTGTAACTTTCGTCCCAATGCGGAATACTAGCAATTTAGGTTTCAACTTATTCCGTACTTTATAACGTTTTGTTAAAGAATAACAAAGTTTTGTAGTTATTTCATAAAAATAAATAAAATATTTTTCGTCGTTTTTTCTATTTAGTGTTTTTATTTATTTGTAATTATAGTATGAAAAAATAAACCTTCAGCATAAATAAATCTTTTGCTTTGTCAGCATTTCAACGTACTTACTTCAGGCATATTTTTTCTATTAGTTATATGAAAGAAGCTGAAATGGCTGGAATAGATGACGTTGACGATCTGCTGGATCAAATTGAAGGCTCATTGCAAAAAAAGTCCACTTTGACTCCTGTGAACTCTGTGAAGACCAACAATTCAACTAAGGTGAACTCTACAACTGCAACAAAAACTAGCGATGCTAGCGACCTGCTCAAATCTCTTGACGAAATCGAATCTGATAGCAAGAAAAGCAAGTCACATCCACAGAAATCTTCGACTGAAGCACCGCTGACCGCCAAAGACTACTCGAATGAAACACCTACTTTGAAGTGTAGGTCTATTTTTCTGGCTGGTCCAAAGGAGATGGAGTATGGGCATTGTAGCCTAATGCAGGAGAAAGCCTGTGACAATATGCATTGCATGAAGTGCGACTTTCAAGTTTTAATTTTCCGCGGTCAACATTGGGTATCGTCTGTAAACTATATGTTCTTTCGGAACTTCATGCCTGACAGGCAAAACTTGAGTAAGAAGCTATCTAATTCGCCGCAGCACACAGCATACTGCTGCCAATGCTCTTGGACAAGTGTCTCCAACAGGAAGAAGCTTAGCCAGGCTGACTCATTTCAATGGTGTTGCAACTCTCACAAGTCCTAACAGTTTGCTTTTTGTTTGCTGTAACATCTACTAAGACACAGGAACTTTAAATATGATAAAATACTAGATAGCTATTTAATATTTGGCTGTGCATTAGTAGTGACAGAGCATACGAAAATTTGTAATAATAAACATATTATCACAACAGTCTGTCAATCTTAGCAGTGTTTATCTGTATCGTACACTTTCTTACTTTTTTCTTTTTTCTTCTTTTAAAAGGAGTCTAATTTTAAAAAATCGAATATCCTAATGGAATTTTGTATAAAAACAAACTTTAGGTTTTCAATGAAAATAAACACTAAAATTTCCGAAATTTTTAAGTTTATATTTTTAATCGATCTTTTCTCTCACCTGGCTCTGTAAAAGGTAAAATCATTTTGAAGTCAGACATGCTTAACAAATTACTTATATACCAATTACCAAGCTAAATATAATTATATTGGTTGTAATTGAACTTACAATATCTATGCTGAAATCTAATCCATTAAAGGGCATTAAACAATACTTTGTATTTATGTAACAGAAAAAATACTAGAATATCATAACATTTCAATGTCAATAATTAATTGTATGAGCATGTTAACTTTTTAACACTTGCTTCTTCTGCCTTATGAGTTTATTTGCTGTTTACTATAATTCTTACTGGTTGATGCATATATCCTGGACTTTTCATTTTTTACCAGACTAGAGCATGCGTTTTGTGATTTTTATCAGTAAAATACTAATTTATAAATTTATAAAACTTTGCATTATAAGTTCACTTCTAACTCTTATATTAAAGACTAACCTAACTTTTAATAAAAGCTTTGTTTTCTAAAATTTTAAGATAGAGGTGGAACGAAGATTGAAAGAGAGCAAGAAATTTATTTGAATTCAAACCAACTGAAATGGAGCTATTAAATTGAAATCAAGTTTATTCAAGTTATTTAAAGTCATAACAAATACAGTATAGTTAGTGGACACATTTTAGTAGGTTGTATAGCAAGTTACGGAACTGAATGATAAAAAAGTAAAACACTAACAAAATCAAAAAATGCTAGACACTGAAAAATCACTAACCGATGTCTGAATAACCTTTTGCTTAAACTACTACTATAAGTAAAATAGAGGATATACTAGATATGCAAGTTTTTATTGCTTCCTATTTATCGGGATTATAAACTGAGCTGCAACTGAAAGAGTTTTAGCGCGTTTTATCCTACTGTAAGTAGCAATCAACAGTTAGTATAGGGCAGCGTATACGAATATATGCATATAGTACGAATATTGATTGTGAAAAATAATACTCAATACGTTGAATAGGAAACTAACCAATAAGATAGGACTGACTTTAAAGAGTGGAAAAGGTGTGACAAAATAGATGAAAGTGTGATTCGAAACTATAGAGACATTGGAAGATCAGATTTGAACGAGAGACGGTGACTCGGTGAGATAAGAGTTGGAGATTATTCAAAAAAGAAAATACCAGGAATATGCATTGATTTAGACGGCAACACAGGTGCTTGTACAGTAAGGTTATAGATGCATTCTTGCTCAACCCCCAGTGAACACTGTTAGCACACTAAACACATTCGAGACGCAAGTTTTATTACAGTAGTCAATCAAACCATCTCAAGCATAATAGTTCAGGCTGCTCTTTTTCTTAGCCTGAACCTCAAGTATGGCGTCCATAAAGTCTTCGTGCGAGACGCTAGTGGCGCCACGCCTCAGCGCCAGCATGCCAGCCTCAACGCAGACCGCTTTGCACTGAGCGCCATTGAAATCATCTGTGCACCTGGCCAACTCGTCAAAATTGACATCGGATCTGACGTTCATTTTGCGCGAATGGATTTGCATAATCCTGGCTCTGGCTTCTTCGTTCGGGGCTGGGAATTCGATTTTTCGATCCAGTCGGCTCGAACGGAGCAGGGCGGGGTCGAGGATGTCAACTCGATTGGTGGCTGCGATCACCTGAAAGGTTGGAGATACAATTGAAGGGCAAGGCATCTGAGATCTGTTTGTGTTATCTGTGTGTATGCGCCGATTCTCTTTTTTGTCTTTCTTATCTACCCACACTCCCATCTCTACCCCACACACCCTCATCTCTACCCCACACCCTCTCATCTCTACCCCACACCCTCATCTCTACCCCACACCCTCTTATCTCTACCCCACACCCTCTCATCTATACCCCACACTCTCTCATCTCTACCCCACACCCTCTCATCTCTACCCCACACCCTCTCATCTCTACCCCACACCCTCATCTCTACCCCACACCCTCATCTCTACCCCACACCCTCTCATCTCTACCCCACACCCTCATCTCTACCCCACACCCTCTTATCTCTACCCCACACCCTCTCATCTATACCCCACACTCTCTCATCTCTACCCACACCCTCTCATCTCTACCCCACACCCTCATCTCTACCCACACACCCTCTCATCTCTACCCACATTCTCATCTCTACCCCACACCTCTCATCTCTACCCCACATCCTCATCTCTACCCCACACCCTCTCATCTCTACCCACATTCTCATCTCTACCCCACCCTCTCATCTCTACCCACATCCTCATCTCTACCCCACACCCTCTCATCTCTACCCCACACCCTCTCATCTCTACCCCACACCCTGACATCTTTACCCCACACCCTGTCATCTCTACCCACACCCCGTCATCTCCCTCTCGCTTTCTCGGACTACACAATACAACCTTGAATATTCCCACCTTAATCTCCATATTAGGCTGAAATCGTCCAGCTGGTTCAGCAGCTCCAGCATAGTTCTCTGCACCTCTTCGGTCGCCAGACTTCTCAGAATC
>NIVC01003065.1:107500-121363 GCA_002269645.1 Macrostomum lignano | reverse complement strand
TAAGTGGGGGGTAAGAGCAATAAATGAACTGCTTTAAAAATACATTAAAATGCTTCAGTTTAAATTGCTACTGAACGAAAGTAGCTTACACGCAAATGTGTCTGCTGGTGCCCATCTGTTATTCTAGTATCTGTCGGTTGGTATAAAAAATGTTACGAAAAAAGCCAATAGACAAACTGGCCTACTGTTAAACGCTGATATCAAGCAGTAGGCAGTAAGCGAACGGCCACTAAATTAACAAAATATCAATCCATGAAAAGTAGCTGTTTATCCCTCCTCACACTACAAAGCTTTCATGTTTTAACTTCGCGACAGCTGGTGTAGAGTGTCATCAGACTCTGGAAGCACAGCCACCACGTTGCCGCCAATGCGAGCCCACATGGGATCAAAGTGCTCAGTCTGAAGGCCAGTTGACACCCAAGTCTGACGCAACTGACGCTGCAAGCTCGTCTCGTCGACGACCTTCTCGCCTGCAGCGTCGCCCTCCACAGTCAGAATGTACAGAAACGGTCTGTGCGGAGCTTCGGTCGAGTCGGCAAGGCGATAGAAGATCAAAGAGGCCGGCCCAGTCAGCTGGTCGATGCGGTGAATAGCCAGACAGCTTCTCTTTGATCTCGCCGCCTCGGTGGCTGCCGCGTCAATCAATTCGGTAGTGGCGGCAGTCTTGGCTTCGACTTCGCTGCAGCCGTCTTTTTCAGCCTTCGAAAAAGTGCGACAGCCGCATTCGCCGATGCCAGATGCCAACAGGCGAGACAGTCGGCCAACCAGAAAGTTCAGCGTCAGCTGGGAGGAGGCGACGCCGCCGCTGCCAACGCCTCTGCTGAACAGCATCAGCACTGACGGTGCGTCAACGGGTGTAGATGAGCCGTACTGGCGAGTCAGACAGGCTGATATTGTGGACCAAAGACGAGCCGATTGGGCGGGAAATTTGCCAGCTAGATCTCTCTGTACGACAGTTTTGATACAAACTAGAGTACAATTGCTTGTGTGTTTGCTACCACTTGTTAAGAAGGCCCGTGCGCCAAGAATGTAGGCAAAAACAACTACGAGTAAGCCTATAACAATATATAAGCACTTTGATTCGTTTTCTTCCTGTGCGGATTTTCTCTCGCGGTACCGAGGAGGAACTTTGCCCCGACGCTGACTTGGCGACGGGCTTGGAGAGGCCATCGACTCCGTACCGTAGCCATAGGCCGACAGGTCAGGGTACAGTCGGTTCGGACTGCCAAACGTTGACAAAGAATCCACGGAGCTGTCGGTTCTCGACGAGCCAAAATGATCGCTAGGATCGGACACTGTTAGCTGCTCCATCTCGTTAGAGATATCGTTGTCAACTCTGGACCCGTTCACTTCAACCGAATCTCCGGCGGCGGTGTCGCCCCCTGCTGGATTTGACGTTGTTGACATATTATTGGCGCTGTCATTTTGTTCGCGATGCTTTTGTGAAATGTAGGCTTGTCTAGATCGGGCTCTGACATCGTCGCCAGGCGCAGATGGAGACGTTGGTGTCGGTTTAGTTGTCTTTGATGCCACCGCCGCCGTTAAGGGCGATTTTGCCGTGTTGGATTTGTCCGACTGCATGAAAATATGCGAATGACAATATTGTAACAGTTTGATGGTTGGAGCTATGCACTATTGAGCTATGCAAAAACCGAATCTATCAAAATTGAACCCGAAGTCTTAGTGCTATCTGTTTTGCCAGGCATCATCACCTCCAGGGAAAAATCTGTAGCAAGGAACGCCTATTCTGACTCCGGCGTCGAGAATGCGGAGCACTTCATCCGTGACTGCCCCCGCCTTTACTCAGGACAGGCTCATCTCACCTGAACCTAAATCCGGACCTCTCCGACGTTTTCAGGCCCGAGAATCTCTGCCAGCTGGTCCGCTACCTAAGGGTTACCGGCGCGAGCGACTATCCACCCCCTGGACTCTCCGGAAGGGGACCGCAGTGCAGACACAGCAGCACCAGCTGCCCGTGGTCGCCAGGATTTAGCGGAATGGGCGGCGATGGATGTCTGGAACCCACTGCAGCCAAGTCTAAATAAGAAGTAGTGCTATCTATCAAGCTTTTTTCTTAAGTTCAATGCATGATTTTTACGAGGTACCATTAATAAGGCTATCTATGAAATACAACTACGTGATTAACGTGAAGCTAAATTTCATTTGACCGTATGAACGTATAAAAATGATTGAAATAATTAACTCCTAGTAAAACAACACGGAAGCGACTAGCTTGTATATTTTAAAACTATAATTAAGACAAACGAATCCATATACTAAAAATGGTCTGTCGGTATCTAGGTATTTTATCTAAAACCAGATCCTCGATGAGTAATATTCGCTCGCAAAAAATCGACAGGTCACTGCCATACAGACTAGCAGTTGTAAAGCAAATAACAACAGACATTTCAACTACCACACTGTTTGAATGGTAGAAGAGAATGTTAAAAACATTATCGTTTACCAAAATACACATTGATTAATGACGCATACATGCCAAAGGAAGCATTTCACAGCCATAAAAGTAATGTAAGGGCAGTTAGATTTTACGAATCCGATTACCTGTATTGCATAAAAGCTAAAAACAAGAGTTTTCAATCTGAAAAACTTATGGGTGCACCGCGAATTTTCGCTACACATTTCACGATAACGGAGCAAAGTACAAAATATATTACTTATTATCATAGAGCGTAGAGTCATCTTTTTGCTTTCTGGCACTCATTTTAGCGTCGAAGGCGTGATTTAGTTAGTACTTTAATGTAAAGAAATTCTGAATAAATGATTTTACAAGTACGAAGGAAGATAGGCCATAGCCCATTTTTTTAAATTTATAAATACCAGCATTATTCTTTGCAGAGGTGTCCTGTCCGTTACGACGCCTCTGCACGTACTAGATGTCATAAATCTGCTATCAACGTGACAGCTGTCTCAAATTGTTTTCAGACTCTGGAAGCACAGCCACCACGTTGCCGCCAATGCGAGCCCACAACGGATCAAACTGCTCATTCTGAAGGCCGCTTGACACCCAAGTCTGACGCAACTGACGCTGCAAGCTCGTCTCGTCGATGACCTTCTCGCCTCCAGCGTCGCCCTCTACAGTCAGAACGTACAGAAACGGTCTGTGCGGAGCTTCGCTCAAGTCGGCAAGTCGATAGAAGATCAAAGAGGCCGGTCCGGTCAGCTGGTCAATGCGGCGAATAGCCAGACAGCTTCTCTTTGATCTTGCCGCCTCGGTGGCTGCCGCGTCAATCGCTTCGGTGGTGGCGGCCGTCTTGGCGTCGACTTCGATGCAGCCGGCAGCATCAGGAGCCGTCATGGAGCGGCATTTGCATTCACCGATGCCAGAAGCAAGCAAGTGGGACAGGCGGTTTATTAGCAAGTTTAAAGTTCTCTTCGTTGCCGAACTCATGTCTCCGGCCCCGTTGAAAAGCAGCAGCACAGACGGAGCGTCCACAGGCGGTGGCGAGCCGAACTGGCGGATCAGGCAAGATGCAATTGTCGGCCAGAGAAGTTCGGACTGGGCGGGAAACTCCGCAGCGAGTCTGCTCTCAACTGCTTCTCGAATACAGGATGCAGGACAGAAGGCAGGCAGTGAACTGCCGCTGCTGCTGGAACTTTTGCTGCCACTGCTTGTGCCGCTACTACTTTTACCACCGGTCCTACTGGAAGTAGTATCAGCATCAGGCCCAGTAGTAGTATTTGTAATGGACAAACTTCCAATGTGAAAGACTTCAACAGTATGCAAGATGTAGGCGTAGATTAGCAGTAAAATAAGCAGGCACAGCAACCGGCCCCACGGAATATTATTGACACTCCTTGAACGCGCTGCATGCGTCTGTGAAAAAGTCTCATTGAGCCTTACTTCGTATTCCAATTTTCGACGAAGCATTGGATTTTTCTTGACAAAAACCAGTTAACAGCGGTCTATAAAGTGTGTTATAGAAGTTAAATTTTAAGAGATTGACAGCGAGACCCGGAAGAGAGTGTCCGGAAAGTTCTGACAGTTTAAATTCTTACAGTGACAGTGACAAAGAATATAAAAAGCAATGATTTGTACCTTTAGAAACAAATTGCTGCCTTGAGTCCTCATCATCACCCTTCAAGGCAGCCTTCCCGACACAGTCTCCACCTGTAGCAACTCACTTTTCCCACGGCTTGAGCATCCTCTCCACCTGTAGCAAGTCACTTCTCCCACGGCTTGAGCATCCTCTTCACCTGTAGCAACTCACTTCTCCACGGCTTGAGCATCCTCTCCACCTGTAGCAACTCACTTCTCCCACGGCTTGAGCATCCTCTCCACCTGTAGCAACTCACTTCTCCCACGGCTTGAGCATCCTCTCCACCTGTAGCAACTCACTTCTCCACGGCTTGAGCATCCTCTCCACCTGTAGCAACTCACTTCTCCCACTGCTTGAGCATCCTCTCCACCTGTAGCAACTCACTTCTCCCACGGCTTGAGCATCCTCTCCACCTGTAGCAACTCACTTCTCCCACGGCTTGAGCATCCTCTTCACCTGTAGCAACTCACTTCTCCCACGGCTTGAGCATCCTCTCCACCTGTAGCAACTCACTTCTCCCACGGCTTGAGCATCCTCTTCACCTGTAGCAACTCACTTCTCCCACGGCTTGAGCATCCTCTGCACCGATGCTTTGAAAACTAGTATTGCTTTTTGATTCCCGTCAATTTTTACAGAATGGCCAAAATGTACGATATTGCATTTATCGAGTTATCACTGTAGATTGTTCTGTTTTTCGTCTGGTATTAAAAGTGTCAGAAATTGTCGAACACCCCAAAAATATTCCTAGACTTCTATCTAAGAACGCACGTGTTTAAAAGAACAGAATGTAACCTATTCTGCTGACAGAAGCGTTTCGTAGAAAGAAAATGAATGCAAAACTATAGATAATAGCTAATTAATAATAAATCCCACAAAGTATATTTTATACTAAAGCATTGGCCATAATTGCACAGCGAATCATACGGTTCGACATTCTCAAAAAATTGGCAAAATAATTTATCCTATAAAAATTTAAAAACTATCACCAGGTCGATTCGAAGAAAAAACAGCGATGAAAGTGTACTTACGTGTCTACTGATTTATACTACTTAAGCAGTAGTGAAAAGCGAGCGCGAATTTTGTTATTGAGTTTTAAAAGTAGATCTGTGTACTTCTCAAATATAAAAAAGAACTAAATAAAATCTATTTTTGATTCGTAGTTCGGCTAATAAAATGAATCACATTAGCAACGCTGCCCTACTAATCAAGCAACGATTAAGGGGAGGCAAAAGGAAAGAACGACGCGAACGAATCTTTGAACTTAAATATATAATAATATTAACAATAATGGATTACACTTGCACCCATTGCGCTATTGCGCGGCGCATCTGAACGTTGCGTACGGCTGTTCATTCCAAGGACTGGAGGGTCGCCAGACAGCCTCAATTAACCCAGCTAATGCTGGCACCCATTTTACAGCTGAGGTGAACTGAAGCAATGCAGAGTTAAATTGTCTTGCTCAAGGACAAAAATTGTTCCATTGGGATCGGGAATCGAACCCCCAACCTTCAAGTCGTGAATCCGACGCTCCGACCACTAGGCTACAACCCCGGCTAAAAGTATACTGTTTGCCTGAGAAAAAGCAACACAAACTATAGAACTTGTTAATTCACAAAAATACAACAATTTACTGAAAATAGATAAAAGCTTAGCTTGATTAAAATTGGAAATCATTAGAAGTGACTAATGATTTGAAAAAATGTTGTCAATCGTTACAGTAATTTTTGACATACTTAACTTCAGGGAAGCAACTATTATCAGCATTACAACAGCAGAGCATTTCATATTCAAGACTTAGCGTTGGTACCAAGGTACTTAAGTAAAAAGTTTCTGAAACGTATGAAAAGATTTATCATCTAATTAAGAACTTATAACAGCCAAATCAAATCCTGTTCTAAATCATTATTGGACTCGTTGTTTCTATATTCTATAACAAAGGCTTTGACAGCCGCTGCAAAGTGGCTTCAGACTCGGACTCTACTTGCACCACGTTGCCACCAATGCGAGCCCACAAAGGATCAAACTGCTCATTCTGAAGGCCGCTTGACACCCAAGTCTGACGCAACTGACGCTGCAAGCTCGTCTCGTCGACGACCTCCTCGCCTCCAGCGTCGCCCT
Organism: Macrostomum lignano; assembly: GCA_002269645.1. NCBI lineage: Eukaryota > Metazoa > Platyhelminthes > Macrostomidae > Macrostomum > Macrostomum lignano. The sequence continues at coordinate 115,187 of NIVC01003065.1, read as the reverse complement.
CCACGGTCAGAATGTACAGAAACGGTCTGTGCGGAGCTTCGGTCGAGTCGGCAAGGCGATAGAAGATCAAAGAGGCCGGTCCGGTCAGCTGGTCAATGCGGCGAATCGCCAGACAGCTTCTCTTTGATGTCACCGCCTCGGTGGCTGCCGCGTCAATCGCTTCAGTGGTGGCGGCCGTCTTGGCGTCGACTTCGCTGCAGCCGGCAGCATCAGGAGCCGTCATGGAGCGGCAGTTGCATTCACCGATGCCAGAAGCAAGCAAGCCGTACAGGCGGTTTATCAGCAAGTCCAAAGTTCTCTTCGTTGCCGAACTCATGTCTCCGGCCCCGTTGAAAAGCAGCACCACCGATGGAGCTTCCACAGGCGGTGGCGAGCCGAACTGGCGGATCAGGCAAGATGCAATTGTCGGCCAGAGAAGTTCGGTCTGGGCGGGAAACTCGGCAGCGAGTCTGTTCTCAACTGCTTCTCGAATACAGGATGCAGGACAGAAGGCAGGCAGTGAACTGCCGCTGTTGGCAGTCGAATTACTAATTGTGTTATTTCTGCTGCCAGTTGTCCAAGAATATCCAAGATACACGATAGGAGTAAAAACGAGTACAAGGACAATCATGCTAAATTTTAGATCCGTTTTAAGTAGGCGATAAATTTTAGAGCCGTTGTTCCTTTCTTGCTGAAGTTGCAACTCAGATTCGTCTTTCTGGTTGTGCTGTTGTTGCGCCTTAGCATCGTCTGCGTTATCCTGTTCTGGTTGCATTTTAGAATCCTCTTTTTTTCTTTGTCTAATTTGCGTTTCAGAGGCGGTCTTCTCTACGTGATATGGCTTCGCTTCGGCCTCAGTCTTCGCTTCAGCCTCAGTCTTCGCCTCAGCCTCAGTCTTCGCTTCAGCCTCAGTCTTCTCTTCTTGATCTGGCTTCGCTTCAGCCTCAGTCTTCGCTTCAGCCTCAGTCTTCGCTTCAGGCTCAGTCTTCGCTTTAGCCTCAGTCTTCTCTTTCTGATCTGGCTTCGCTTCAGCCTCAGTCTTCTCTTTCTGATCTGGCTTCGCTTCAGCCCCAGTCTTCGCTTCAGCCTCGGTCTTCTCTTCCTGATCTGACTTCGCTTCAGTCTCAGTCGTCGCTTCAGCTCCAGTCTTCGCTTCAGCCTCGGTCTTCGCTTCAGCCTCAGTCTTCGCTTCAGTCTCAGTATTCGCTTCAGCCTCAGACTTCTCTTTCTGATCTGGCTTCGCTTCAGCCCCAGTCTTCGCTTCAGCCTTGGTCTTCTCTTCCTGATCTGGCCTCACTCCAGCCTCAGGCTTCTCTTCAGCCTCAGTCTTCGCTTCAGCCTCAGTCTTCGCTTCAGCCTCAGTCTTCGCTTCAGCCCCAGTCTTCGCATTAGCCTCAGTCTTCTCTTCCTGATCTGGCTTCGCTTCAGCCTCGGTCATCTCTTCCTGATCTGGCTTCGCTTCAGCCTCGGTCATCTCTTCCTGATCTGGCTTCGCTTCAGCCTCGGTCATCTCTTCCTGATCTGGCTTCGCTTCAGCCTCAGTCTTCGCTTCAGCCTCGTTCTTCTCTTCCTGATCTGGCTTCGCTTCAGCCTCAGTCTTCGCTTCAGCCTCGGTCTTCTCTTCCTGATCTGGCTTCGCTTCAGCCTCAGTCTTCGCTTCAGCCTCGTTCTTCTCTTCCTGATCTGGCTTCGCTTCAGCCTCAGTCATAGCTTCAGCCTCGTTCTTCTCTTCCTGATCTGACTTCGCTTCAGCCTCAGTCTTCGCTTCAGCCTCGGTCTTCTCTTCCTGATCTGACTTCGCTTCAGCTTCAGTCTTCGCTTCAGCTTCAGTCTTCTCTTCCTGATCTGGCTTCGCTTCAGCTTCAGTCTTCTCTTCCTGATCTGGCTTCGCTTCAGCCTCAGTCATCTCTTCCTGATCTGGCTTCGCTTCAGCCTCGGTCATCTCTTCCTGATCTGGCTTCGCTTCAGCCTCAGTCTTCGCTTCAGCCTCAGTCTTCTCTACCTGGTCTAGATTCGCTTCAGCCTCAGTCTTCGCTTCAGTCTCAGTTTTCTCAACCAGATCTGACTGTTGACACGATGATTCTGTTGAAGCCATCTGTTCAAGGCAGAAAATTAGGAAAACTTGATTAACTGAAAAGCGCAACAGAAAAACATTAAGTAGACTTAACTGCAAGGTATTCTAAACTGCTTTCTGTAAATTGCATCAACTACTTGTATCAACTACTAGGGCCAAGCAGAAATTATTTCAGAATTATTTGTCTGCTGAGGGAATACTCTAGCTATCCTTGACTTACAAGTGCAATTGAAATAAAAATTTCAAAAAAAACAATCTGAATAAACGTTCAATTGCGAACCGGGTTTACTGTGCAGTGGAATACAATAAGTAAATGATAGCGAGTGATGATTCACATTCAGTGGATTTTACCATGGAAATGTAATTAAAGATCATAGATACTCGTATACATTCGAATATATAACAAGGAATCTGATAGTCACAAGACAAGTCGCAGGTGCATGCGAGACCCCGGGTCTATTGATAAAAGAAAAGGCACTTCATAAGTTTGATAGTCACTCTACATAGTGACTACTTTTGAAGAAAAAATGAAAAAAATCAGCCGAGATATCAGTTGCGAGCGAGTCGCATCAAGGTGTCATCAGACTCTGGAAGCACAGCCACCACATTGCCGCCAATGCGAGCCCACAACGGATCAAAGTGCTCATTCTGAAGGCCGCTTGACACCCAAGTCTGACGCAACTGACGCTGCAAGCTCGTCTCGTCGACGACCTTCTCGCCTCCAGCGTCGCCCTCCACAGTCAGAACGTACAGAAACGGTCTGTGCGGAGCTTCGGTCGAGTCGGCAAGGCGATAGAAGATCAAAGAGGCCGGCCCGGTCAGCTGGTCAATTTGGCGAATAGCCAGACAGCTTCTCTTTGATGTCACCGCCTCGGTAGCTGCCGCGTCAATTGACTCGGTGGTGGCACTTTTGGAGCTGACATCGCTGCATTTAGCAGAATCACCAATTGACAACACAGCGCCGCAGTTGCAGTCATCAATGCCACTGGCCAGCAGACGAGACAGCCGGCCTAACAAGAAACTCAGCGTCAGATTTCCTTTATGATTGCTGTCATCTACGCCGCTGATAAAAAGCAGCAGCACAGACGGAGCGTCCACAGGCGGTGGCGAGCCGAACTGGCGGATCAGACAGGCGGAAATTGTCGGCCAGAGAAGTTCGGACTGGGCGGGAAACTCGGCAGCCAGTCTGCTCTGCACTGCCGATCGAATGCAAGATGGAGGACAGAAAGCAGGCAAGAAGCTGCCGCTGGTGCTGCTACTGCTACTAATTTCATTAACCGGTTGGTCATAAATTTGAAGCCAGTAGAACGATAAAGGTAGGACAAACAATGCAATGATGAAAAAACAATAATAAAACCAATTTGTCCATTCTTTGTCGCTGCTAAAATAAAGTAGCTCTGTTTGCACAGCTTTGTCAGCTAAGTTGTTAGCGGCAAGTATTACGGAACCAGATGTAGACTCATGCGAATCGTTTGCATTGCTAGAGTCTGAGCTGATCAATCTAGGTTCAACAGCATCGTCTGAACAGAATCCATCATCTTTTTCTGCGGCGTTATCGCCGTCAACAGATAATTCTTGCTGCTCTTTCAACTGCGACCTCGACTTTGGTGTCGATTTCTTTGATCTCGCCGCCACTGTTTCTGCCGCCCCTGAGGACGATAAGCGCTTAGCGTTCCTCTTGAGCGGCATGCAATGAAAGGTAAGTAGAAAGGCAAAAATAGTTTAGCGCGCATCCTAATTAACCATAATCCCTCTAGATTAGGTTAATCTCTTAAGTGAACTTAAAGCTCTTAAATAGAATCAATCAAACTACAGTAAGGATACAAAGATTTTTGTAGTCAACGATTTGAAAGGCCGTTGAGCATAATTTCCTTACAAGCAACTATATATGAAAATTGAGTTTAGCATTTTGCCGTCTGTCTGAGCCACAGATACTAAAATAGCTAGATGGGCCACTCAGGCATATATACTTAGTAAAGCAGCTTTCTACTATCAGTTCAGTAGCAAAGAAGAATACAGAAGCTATTTTACAAATAAAGACAGCTGAAATGACTTTGATAAGTTTAGAAGCCCAAAGCTTGCAGGCGTAAACAGCTTGCTAATTGGTTCAGCAATAATGTACATTAGCCAATCCACTGAAATGTACATGGCCGCTTTAGGCTGGAATTCCGAGAAAGGCAATAAAAATTGGGGTTGGGCGGAGCGGGGGGTAGTGTGGAAAGGCGCGGTTGGAGGGTTTAAGCTGGTGGTGGGGTGGGGGTAAGAGCCAATGGCTTTAAAAATACATTAAAATGCTTGTTTAACTTACTACTGAACTAAAAGTAGCTTACACGCAAATGTGCTGAGTGGGCCATCTAGTTATTTTAGTACCTGTGGTATCTGTATTGCTTTGCGATGATAAGAATGAAACCAAGGTTTAAAAAAGGAATATATAGTTTTGCCACTCTAGAATGGCTGCTTCTATGCTCAAACTAACTACAAAGGCTATAGTAATCGTAGCAGAAACTTCCTAACTGTACCTCTAGACGCCTAGAACTACTTCTCTACTAAAGAATTCTAAATAAATAACAAGATACTTCACCGAAAATTGCTTACAAAGCGGATGTTCGTGACTCGCGAGTTGAAATCATCAAATGTACAAATGGTTTTTATTAGCAATAAAAATGACCCAGATATGCGGCGGCCAACGGTTTCGTACATGTTTTTTTGCCTAACAATTTTGGCTATAATGATTATAATTTACAAATATAAATACAATATAACGATAAAAACAAATACACAAAATTTTTTGTATACCCAATGTTGGCTTATGCAACAATACACTTGAATAGCACATTTAAGCAAATCATTTGCGCTCTCCCAAAAAATCTTTTGATTTCAAGGAATTGTAACGACGAATTTCATGTATTTATAAATATACATATGCCCTTGGTTGAGCAGTTTAGCTGTAACTACAGATAACAGAAATCGAAACAGAAGGTGGACACAGACGACAGATCGAAATAAAATGATTTTATTTAAAGAAAACGAAAATGTACTTACTTGTAGAGTACACCACGTTCGCGGGGAACGCAATAAAGATAGCAAGAATAAATAAACGAACAAGATAAATTAGCGACACACCGATATAACGCTAGTAGCTAGATAAACAGACAACAGACTAGAAAAAGGAGACATGACAGAGACAATAGATTGGGCAAAGCAGCAAGTCTTTGGTTGGAGATGTTAGAGACAACGAGACTCCCGGACATTGGACGGACAGACTGCAGACTTTAGTAGAAGTATAGTACGGGGGGCTTCGTTTCTTAGATACTCTTTTAAAGACTGGCATAATTCCCAACAACGTGAAATAGTCTATAAAAAGCAACTATTTAAAAGCTGCCTATTTTAGCGCCTAACCTTTCCACCTGACGGTACTGGTCTAGTTAAACTCTGTCGCACAGCCGCTGAAGTCAATATGACGGCAGGGTCAACTACAACTGTCTGCTGTTGCTGCTGTTGCTGCTGCTCATTAACTAAACTGTGCCGCTGGTCGATGTCTTCTCGCTGATCTTTGTCAATATCTGCGGTGAATTCTTCATCCGAATCAGACTCCAACAGCATCTCCATACTGGATTTGATTCGACTGTACGGCCGCTTAGTACCTGCGATTGTTGCAGTGCTGTCGGCCTCTTGCTGAATACTGGCAAAGCCTAGGCCTCCTCTACTGCTGTTGTCATTAGCAACCAATAAGGCCACCCGGCGGAACTGCTGTTTCCTACGCTGGTCAGTATTCGGCTTACTGTTAGTACCATTGCTAGTGACTGCCATCGCTGTTGCAGGCACCGTTGTCGATTTAGCTACCGCTGTAACAGTTGTAGAAGTTTTCAACAATTTTGCTGCAGCCACTCGATTGTGACTACTACTACTACTAGTACTATTATTATGATCCAACTTTTGTAAGCCGAACGAATCAACGGAAGTTGAGGCCCAAGTGAAAGTTGAAGCGTAAGCAGACGGATTCAAACTGGCTACAGCCGATGGTAGAACAGACGCTGTTGATGACATAGCCGGCAGTGGATCCGGTATAGATATTAAATCGTTGACAGGAGGCGATGCAGGAGCAGACGAGGGAGTAGCACTGCTCGTTGGCAGCTGGTGCACTTCCTGCTGCGTTGTGGTTGGCGGCTCAGCTGCTGGACCTGCGGCGGCGTCAGCGCCAGCCGAATCAGACGGCGAGTCTGCTGTTAACTCCGGCTTTTTTTGCTGCTTTGCTGAAGCAACAGTTGCTGCCACATGTACAAGAGGAGCGGCTCGACTAGCCTCTTCATCCCAATCGGCTTCGTTCGGAACAGGTAGGCTTCGATTGGTAGAAGCTACGGCAGTTCTAGCAGCAATGGTGGCCAACTCCGGATCGGCAACAGCCCGACGACACTCCACCTGATGCCGGACATCCGACACGCCTAATAGCGAGCGCAATCTTCGCAGCAAATCGCGTTTAGTATCAGTCAGCGGGCCCTGGGCACGGAACACCGAGACTGCATCGGCGTACAGGCGCGACTGACGGTGGCTCAGACGAACAGACGGACTGCTGGCGTCCAACTCGACTCTGCTGTTGGCTGCTACACCGCTGCTACCGGCTGGTTCGCTGGCGCCGACATTCGCGCCACTGCTGCCGCAGTGTCCTTTGCCGCTGCTTGGCTGCGTTGCGGAGCGCTGCAGAATAGAAGTTTGAGCGATTCATTAAAGTTTTAATATAATTTTTTGGTGATCTACACCAAATCATTAGAAAGGATATAGCTAACCTGTTAAGGAAACACTGGATATAATTTATACTAATATAGGCTCTTTATTTATTATTTTATTTTGCTTTGTTTACACCAGGGATGGGACAACATATTTTTATTTCAAAGGCCCAATGGAAAACCTATCTCATGACTGCGGGCCAGAGGAGAGGAGAGAGAAGATGGAATAGGGAAGAGTATAGGATAGAAAGGATAGAAGGGAGATAGAAGAGAGAGGAGAGAAGGGAGAGGAGATGAGAGAAGGGGAGAGGAGAGGAGAGGAGAGGTGAGGAGAGGAGAGGAGAGGAGAGGAGAGAAAGGACAGGAGAGAAGGGAGAGGAGAGGAGAGGACAGCAGAGGAGAGGGGAGGAGAGAAGGGAGGGAAGAGAGAGGAGAGAAGGGAGAGGAGATGAGAGAAGGGGAGAGGAGAGGTGAGGAGAGGAGAGGAGAGGGGAGGAGAGGAGAGGGGAGGAGAGGGGAGGAGAAGAGTGGGGAGAAGGGAGAGGAAAAAGGGGGAGAGAAGGGAGAGGAGAGGATAGGACAGCAGAGGAGAGAAGAGGAGAGAAGGGAGGGAAGAGAGAGGAGAGAAGGGAGAGGAGATGAGAGAAGGGGAGATGAGAGGAGAGGAGAGGGGAGGGGAGAAGGGAGAGGAGAGAAGGGGGAGAGACGAGACGAGAGGAGAGGCGAGGAGAGAGAGGACAGCAGAGGGGAGAGAGGAGACGAGAGGAGAGGAGAGGACAGCAGAGGGGAGAGGAGAGGAGAGGAGAGAAGGGGAGAGGAGAGAGGAGAGAGAACTGAGAAGAGACACAAACCTTAAGCGGGCCGCATTGCTATTGTGAAGTTGCAAAGGACCCGAGGGCCGGATAGAGAG
>NIVC01003065.1:92500-102500 GCA_002269645.1 Macrostomum lignano | reverse complement strand
ACGCTGTAAACCAGCAACCCGACCTGGCCACCAGGGCCAACCAGTCAGCTTAGCCCAGACAACATCGCCAACAGACAATAGAGAAGCCGAATTAGACATATCGCCTACAATTCGGCACTTATTAACTGGCACAAGAGCTAGTGCAGGCTCGGAAGCTACAGTCTCATTGGAACTGCTAGTCTTTCTTTGCTTATTTTTCTGATTACTTTGCTTGGTCTGTTTCAATTCCGACTTTCTTCTAGTAGCTGTCTTATGCTTCGATCTACGACGACTTGATTCTTCATCAACGGCCAAGGAGGCGTCCTCGAGCATCTGGACGGCGTAACTGCCATTCTGTCTAGAGGAAAACTTCAATCGGATGCCGCCGCCATTTCCGCTGCCAGAATTGGCGCCATTATTATCGGATGAAGCTGACACAGCTGGGGACGGTATGGCTACGGAGAGATTAGCCTGCGATTCGTTGGCTACAAAACCCGAACCGCGCTTCCTGCTACTAGAAGAAGAAGCAGAACACTGTTCCCCAGGCAGTACTGAGCCTGTTGTAGTTGACCCAACGGCAACAGGATTGGCCTCCGTGTTTGCTGTTGTAGAAGAAGACGATGATTCGCGAATCCAACGTTTTTTAGGCTTTAAAGGACTGCCTGTCTGACTACCGCCTGCGGAGCCTCCGGTGTTGCTGCCGGCGCGACCGCTTATGTGGCGGTGTACAGCAACAGAAGAAGTACTGTCTGTTGGCTCAAATTCAAACACACTAGCTACAGATTTTGTATCAGTAATATTTGAGTTAGCGGCAGTTGAAGATGATGAGGATGTTGTTACTACTGCAGCTGCCCTAGACATCCATGCAGTTTTTGCAGGCGTCAAACCTGGCCTTGAAATATGACACATGACAGGAGATTTAGTTATTATTCTGTGGAACTATGATGTTAAAGTCATTAATTTACTACTAAGAAAGTAGAAACTAAGCAATGCGAATTAAAGTTAAGCTTAAATAAACCTAGATTTGAAAAAGAATATAGCAAATTAATTTTAATTTCAAGAGGATGATTAAATTTTCTTTTAAAAAACAATAAAAAATATTACTAAAACATATATATGTTTTGTTGAACAGATTTATTTTATGTTTAAATTTATATTCCTAATTATTTTGCTAGTTTTTGTATTACAATAAAAGGTTTGAAAAATCAATTTTTTTGGAACTGGGATCTTGCCCTAACTTTAATTAAAAAAGAATAAATATAATACTTAATTTAAAATCATTCAATAAAATAATTTAACTACAAGTTTTTATTTAATATGCATATTGGTTAATTTTTCTATGAAAAGTGTGAATTATAATAATTTAAAAATACCATGCCTTATTAAATATACTTGTGCAACTCTTAGCTGACTTAGCAAATTAAGCCAATATAAATTGTGACAAACATCAAGGTGCAAAATTGAAAACTTTTGCACAATTATTTTACTTTTGTATAACAAAGTTAACAATAAAATAGAGATTTTTATTTTCTTTTTAAGTCAATTATAAACCTAGAAAGGACAAATATTTCAAGTATTTGGAATCTAATTTAATTAACTAAATATTTGGTTTGAATTAGAACAGGAAAGTTAACAATCCAAATACTGAATAGTCACTTTGATATAGGACAAATATTTGGAACAAGTCAAGAGTTGAGTATTGGTGCAAGCATAGTGGCTCATAAATAAAGGAAAAGAGTTAGGAATAATTTTTTATGAGATGAGGCAGAGGGAATAGAGGTGTAACAATTGAATACATTCTGTTAAGATTTGAGAAGGCTTTAGAAGAACTGGAGCACTGATAAGTTTAAGTTTGAAGAGTTGAGAATATTAGATATTGTGGGCTTGTGGCTTATATATGAGGGAAGGGAATTAAGGATAAGACAACATGTGGCATATCTTAGGGACTGCCTAGAATAGCAGGAATGCTTGAATAGTTGCAAGCACACTGTGCTTATAGCCAGGCTTTAGGCTTTTAGGCTTTAGAAGCAAAGCATTAAGAATCAAGTTTACGGTACCTGGATTCAAAGGCATTAATTCCCACAAACTCAGAGAGGTGAGGTTGGCATTTGGCTAGGTATAAATTTGTTGAGGGCTACAAAAGGGAATAAGACTAGATTTTGCTTCTCTAAAATCTTAGACAAGGTAGAGATTTCTAAAATGGAAATCCACTTTAAGATGACCAAGATTAAGAAAGTTTACCAACATTGCCTAGGTAATACAACAGGCATGATTCCCAAAGACATGTACACCCCTGCAGTAGAGGGCATCTAGTTTGAGAAGAAAACTGCATCTTTTGAGATACCAGAAGTGACACATGCCGTTAGGGACAATAAAAATATAGATGATTCAACAGGCACTACCTTAAGAACCTGGATAGAGAAATGGTAGCCACTCTTTTTAATCTTTGGCAGTACTTACAAAAATTCCTATTGAGTTGCAGGAGAATCAGACAATTTAGTTGTGTAAAGGTAGTAACCAAACCAGTGCAAATAACTGGTGCCTGCTGACAACCAAGAGCCTCTTGCTAAGACTGTACACAAAAATATTAAAAACCTGCTGGTCTGAGGCTCCTACAAGCATATAAGTGAACGCCAAAAAGCTATCAGACTAGTAGATGGTTGCTAGTAAAACATCAATCTATTGCTGGGTGCACTCAAAGGTGCGCGCAAAAAGTGCTACTAGATCAACTCATTATCTATAGACCTGGCAAAGGCATTTGACAACATCTATCATAGTGCCATACTCAATGCTATGAGAAAGTTCAGGTTCCCTTGAGCAAGATAATTATGGTAAGAGATTTATCTATATACAAATGTTTGGACCAAAATTAGTATTGGTCATGAAGTTACCAAAAGTTTTTTGCCAGGCAGATGCTAACTATTAACTTGAAAAATTCCAAAGCTCTGCCTCTGCTTCCTGTCAAAAGAACACCTTTAGATGGAACTCGCCCCTCTACCACCAAGTTGGATGTTCATGGTGGGCTTTAGCTGTTTAATTTATAATAAACAGCTAATAAATTATTTAGGGCCATCTAACTCGGTTACCCATTCTTACAATCTTTTTGGCCTATTAGACTTTAAATAATTTATCATCTCTCAGAAAATATATTATTGCCTTGCCTAAAGATGCCGAGTGTTCGGCAAAACATGTTGCGCGAAGATTGATTAATTAGAGTTTGCTTATTGCTAGGCGCATGACCAAGATGGCCACACACCAAGATGGCCACAGCTCTGAATGGCTGCTTGGATAGGAATAGGTCTATATATTTCCTCATTTCCTATTGGCTGTGATTGGGGTGGGGTATGACGTAGCTTCAAGTCTTGGAGAAAACAGATTTTGTTAGTGAAATTAGACTAAGTAAAACAAAAAACACTTCCCTTTACAGCAGGTATTACTACCTACTAAAGCTAGTAGCACTACTAGCACAAGACATTTGATTTTTGTATCATGGATAATAGTTTCAAACCTGTCTCAATATACTAAAACTGATGTGTTGTTTGTATATGTTAAAAGTTAAAGGTAGAGGGTAAAGGTATTAGTTATGATAGAAGTAAGCAAAAATTGGAGTGCCCTCTTGTCTCTCATCTTTGCACTCTTGTCTCTTATCTTTTCTCTGTCATCTCTGCCCTCTCGTCTCTAATCTTTTCTCTCTCTCTCATCTCTGCCCTCTCCTCTCTCATCTCTTGCCCTCTCCTCTCTCATCTCTGCCCTATCCTATATCATCTTTCTCTCTCTCATCTCTGCCCTCTCCTCTCATCTCTTGCCCTCTCTCTCTCATCTATTCTCTCTCTCATGTCTGCCCTCTTCTCTCATCTTTTCTCTCTCATGTCTGCCCTCTCCTCTCATCTTTTCTCTCTCTCATCTCTGCCCTCTCCTCACTCCTTTCCTCACCTTTCTCCTCTCCTCTCTCCTCACCTCTTTGCTCTCATCTTCCTTTTCCTCTTCATTCTCTTCTCCCTTTCCTCCTTTCTCCTCTCCATTAATCTCCCTTCTCTCTCTCCACTCATATTTAATCTCTCCTCTCATCAACTCTCTTCTCCTTTATTCCTTCGCCTCTCCTTTATCCTATGCTTGTATTTCTCTTCTCTATTCCTTACCCTCTCTCCTCACCTCTGGCCCGCTCTGTCATCAGGACTCCTTGCTTCGCTTTGGGGGCCAATGAAGCGGACTAGAAGGGCAGTCATGAGCTAGGTTCTCAATTGAGGTAAAAAGTTTGCCAACCCCTGCACTAAAAGCACCTGGCTTAGTCACATTAGATAAAAACTACATGTATAGTGGAATAGGATTGAGAACAACGTGAACTAGCCTCTCTACTCTCAGCCTCTATCTACTCTCAACCTCTCTATTCTCAGCCTCTCTACTCTTAGCCTCTCTCTACTCTCAGCCTCTATCCACTCTCAACCTCTATCCCCAGCCCCTCTCTACTCTCAGCCCCTCTCTGCTCTCAGCCCCTCTCTGCTCTCAGCCTCTCTCTACTCTCAGCCCCTCTCTGCTCTCAGCCCCTCTCTACTCTCAGCCCCTCTCTGCTCTCAGCCCCTCTCTGCTCTCAGCCTCTCTCTACTCTCAGCCTCTACTTTCATCTTCTCTCTCAGCTCAGCTTATATCTAGTTCTAAAATCTGAAGTCATACTCAAACAAAAACTTGTCTTTCAAAAACATGTATCGGCAAAATCTCTGGCCTGCTGTCTCTCTCTATGTCCCTTGGATCCTTTGAAACTTCTATCTTCTCTTTTGTTTCCTCTCTCTCTCTTTCTCTTCTCTCTCTCTTCTCTTCTCTTCTTTCCTATCTCCTCTCTCCTGTCTTCTCTCGTTGATCTTTCCTCACCTCTCTTCTCTTTCATCTTTGCTCTCTCTTCTCATTTATCTCTGGTCTCCACTCTCTCCCCTTAGGAAAAAAGGAAAGATAGGAAAGATAGATAGCAAACTTAGGAAAGAAGCTTGAAAAAGTTGTTTGAAAAAGTGCCCGACTTGTACCAGCTGAGACCAGCTAGAAGACAACGTGGGAGAGATATTGTTGTAGAATATCCAATCGAGAATGTGCCCACCCACCTTCTAGTGGATGAGGGCAGTGCGCTGTCTTTGCTAAGAGCCTAAGACTATTCTAAAAAAATCACTGAAAGGAGCATGGAGGCCTTGGAGCCCCCATGTGTGAAGGCCGTGTCATGCCATTAAAGATTATAGGACTGAGAAAATTTATTTATTAGGAGTTTGTCTCCCGTTCAACCCCTGCTGAGTGGCAGAATGTTAGTCAGCCCGTGATTGCTTAATCCCCTCCCAATTAGCGTATTGAAAGTTTGCTCATGTTGCCCCGTTGGATACCGCTTTTTGCTTATTTACGTGCGCTTTCCATTATATTCAAACTATGTTGTGACTCCATGCTCATGTGGCGATGTTTAAATATTTAGGATTTGAGCTTGAACTTTGAGCTCAAATTTGAGCTCGTACGGTATGTGTTTATTCCCTATAAGTCAATATTATCTTGGAAACTAGAAAAAATTCTATGGGTCTGCCCCGCAAGAGGTCCTGCCCTGCTGTTTAAAATTTTGTAGGAACAATAGAAGTCTGGGACTGTTAAAATTAGCACATTTCAGTTTGATTTCTCGTGTTTGTTCGCACCTCATAGGTCAGTGCGAAATTCTCTATTCTCTCTCCTCTATCATTTCGACCTTCTCTCCTATTATTTATTTCCTGTCTTATCTCCTCTCTCTCATCTCTCATCTGTACTCTCCTTTAACATCTCTCCTCTTTTTTCCCAACTCTTTTCTCAACTTTCTCCCCTTTACTCTTTCACCTCCCCTCTCTACTCTCTCCTCCCTCTCATCTCTCATCTCTCCTGCTCTTCCATATCTCTTCTCCTTTCTACTCTCTCCCTTCTCCATTCTTCTATTTCCTCTCATCTCTCTTCTCTCCCTTCCCATCTCTTCCTGTCCTCTCGATTCTCCCCCTTTATTCTCCTTTCTCCTTCACTCCACTTCTCTTCCATTGTCTCTTATGTCTGCTCTCACATATTTCTCTTCTCTCTCCACTCGTCTCTATAATCTCTTCCCTCTCCTCTCTCCTCTGTTCTAGCTCTACTGTCTCATTTCTCGTCTCTGCTTTCTCATCTCTCCTTTCTCCTCTTTCATCTCTCCTATCTGATCTTTTCTCTCTTCTGTTTGTATCAGACTTGTATCTGTACATATATTTAGAGGTTTGGCTTATTTTGACGAGATTTCAGAATTGTCAGACTTTGATTGAAGCCTTGCGTTTGTTGGGTATCAATACTTGCTGAAAAATACATGCATCTCATATCTGTGCAAATTTGCCGCAGTGCATAAAGAGTACAAATGATATTTACATAAATAAATCTGAGGCTTCATGCTAAGTGCTGCATGCAAAGTCACTTTATTGAGTTATTTATTTATGAGCCAAATTGTTATCATGGTTACCATGCAACCATAGCAGTTGGCTAAAAATGTTAAAACTGAAAAAAAATTGCAATGAAAAATAACGATATGGCTAATTTGAGATGAGCTGTTTTATATAGATAGATTTTTATCTCCACGCAAGCCAGTCAGTCATTTAGACTGTATTTATATGACTTCCAATCGTATCATATTAGTATAGGCCAAGATTGAAAAAAATGTTGCTCTAGGGTTGGCTTGAGTGTAACGATAACGATAACTGCTAAGTTACCTGCAGAAGCCTGTCTATTGCATTGATTGCAAAGCCAGAAAAACTCACCGACATTTCTCATTGCAGAATACTGATTGATTGTGACGCGACTATCACATGCATGGTGCTGCCAATTCAAGCATTTAGAACACTCAATTGCTTCTTGTCTATCGCAAAATGGCTTCAGACAGACTACACATGGATATGCGCCAGCCATTTTATATCTAAGTGCTTAGACTGCTGTCAGTGAATGAGACAAATGAATTTTGAACAGGGCATGAAATTTACCCAGTTTTTATCCCTTTAAACAAGTAAATTAGTCTTGACCAATAAGAGAAATGGAAATAAGCTACACCAGATTTTATATGAAGAGATTTGTTTAATGCGAAATACGTTTACACCTTTTAGGGCCCTATTATAAGTAGGAAATTAAGACTCGTAACCATTTTTGTCTTTAGCCCTGCAATGCTAATAAAATTTTGACTGCCTGTCTAAACCCCACATCTCCCTACCCGAAGCTATCCAATAGTAAACCAGCTGTCATTTTCCATGACCCCCACCCCAGCTGTGGCCATCTTGATGTGTGGCCATCTTGGTCTTACACCTATTGCTATGGCAGCTTAGCTATATTTTCAATGTTCACTTTTGAAAATAATTTGTCCTTTTCGTTTTTTCCTATCTTTAATTATAAAACTAAGTTGCATTTCAATAAAAAAGTCACATGGTCAGTGTAATTCTAGAGGTTGTATATATGTTACTTATAGGTTCCAAAATAAAAAAACTATATTCTGGCTTTTTAAATAACCCAATACCTTAATTAGCTTATATGATGTTTAAAAAATAATTTAAAACAAAACTTTAAATTTGCAAAAAAATTGTGATTTTAAAAAAAAGTAATTTTTAAAAGAATATAAACTATACTCTCTATAATATGATGCTTAAAACTTGTTTTCATTTTAAATGAAAAGACAATGATTAGTATTTTAAAAAGATAATAATCTTTATATTATATTGATGATTTTTCAATGCAATTAGACTTTAGCTTGCTTCTATATGCCCTAATTTTAATTTAGCAACAAAGGTAAAGTATAGAATATTTTAAATGTTTTATCCTTTTATGTTTATAGAAATTAAATGTTTCCAACTTAAACAAGCAGTGAATGAATCCTTTATTAATCTATAGGCCTGTACCTAAAAGGTACTTTTTACATAGGAAGAAAAATGGCTAGGCCTATTTTAATGGTCATGGCCATGGGAAGGTAATTTCATTTAAATTAATAGTAAACAATTACCTAAACTAAGCTAGCTAATGTTAGTAACAAGAACCACTAGAAATTACCATTGTATTAATTTTTAATTTATATAGTACTATTTTAGTATACATTTTTTAATTTAACTATTTTTTGCACTGCAAGTTCTTTAGAGCCTACTTAATTTGGATGGTAGGCCTAGGCCCCTATTTGTTTTATGAGTTGACCCTAAAAAGAACTGTCTCACTATTTATACAATCACAGTAACAATAACAACTGCCATTTATTTCAAGTTGAATTCTAGAATCTATTGCTTCCTGTGCAGCTGTGCTTGCTTTAAGTTTAGGGAAGTTTAGGCGACTATTATAATTTTTACTGACATCCGAGTACAGTACATAAAAAGTAGATAGATGAATACAAATATTAATTAAGTAATAAAACATTAGTACTATTGTCATTGAAGAGAGAGGCAATGCTTGAAGACATCTGAAGCTAGGCCTACTTTATGAATTCCAATGCGAGTCCTATATTTTGCATATATTATTAAACGAAATGTAGCATTGTCAAAATCTTAAACTAATCTGTAATTTTTTAAACTAGTAAAACAAAGCAATTACTTTCATTCTGTTGTCTATTTTGTTTTTAGTCTTTTTATTAACTGTGTAGTGTAAAAAACGTTTATAAAGTTCGTTATAATATTTATAGTTGAGACCAATCATAACATTTTTGTTGGTACCATTGGACTTAACAACATGAATTTTATCGTTTTATGAATAAGATGTCAATTTTAATATACACGAGGCAGCGAAGTAGAAAAATATCGAATTATTGAATGTGTCTCCATTTAATTTAATTCTTGACTGCTTCATTTGCCCTATTTCTATGTAGGCATATCCTAAAATTATTTAGAGCCCGTCAGATTGTTTTGATCCTGTCGTGTATGGAGCATTTTATTGTAATTTATTGTATTGTATAACGTGTGCGCACTGCGCAGAAGGTATAGAAATTGACCAAAATGATTGACCAAGTTTTTGCTTTGGATTTTTCTTTAGCCTGTAGGTTGCAATTTTCCTCTATGTAAGAGCACCTACATATATTTTTAAGGAATTGCAATGGTTTGCATAGGTGCTCGCAACTTGTGCAAACCAGATTTGGTGATCAGCCACCCATCCTGCCTTTGTGCATCTGTTTGGGGCGGGTTGTACTTAGCCCCGCCCCCCTCCGCTGGCTATTTAGCCCGCCGTTTCAGCTTTGCGATCACTTTTCTCGCTGCTATAATTTTTTTCACTAATTACACATTTTAACAGCTTTAAATTGAAGAAGAATGGCGATAAACCTTTTGCTTAGAATTATGTAAGAGGTTTTATTGTATTTTATATAGGTCACTATAAAGCATCACATTTAGTTGCTAGCCAATGTCTCTTGACAGATTGAGTTGCTTTCGTAGCTAATTTTAAAAAGAAATTATTTTTGCCTTTAAAACATAATTTAACTAATAGCTCATATATGCTGAATAGAATCTAATGTCTACTTTGTCAAATAACATAAGAAATACGTTTAGTATTGATTTCTGATTTAAGAGTCTAACAACTTAGAGTAAAAATCCAAATAATCCACCATTTAATGAGCTATAATGGTTTGATTTTTACATTGATTTGATTGATATACTTTAGTAGAATAATTTACAAGATTGTAAATAAATACATTTGAATCAAAAATTAATGACCACCGAAAGTTAGTATACAGACTGTTTTAAATAACTTAAGGAAAATAACATTTTAATAGTGTTTCTGAACCTTTGTGTCACATACTGTTTCTGATAAATCTACAGGCCAATAGTCTTGTCAGACATGACAGCCGAGATCAATCTGGACAGGCTGGAACGGGAGCTGGAGCAGGCGGTAGAAGCCGATAGGCGTTACTGGGAGAAAAACGATGCAAAATTTCGTGCAGTAAACCAGCGCGTAGCCAGCTACGAAGAGTTCAAAGAAATCGTCAACGCCAGCCATTTGAAGCCGTTGGATCGCGGCGAGAAAGTCACCGAGATTCGAACCAACGAGACCGGACTGTGGAATC
>NIVC01003065.1:0-85000 GCA_002269645.1 Macrostomum lignano | reverse complement strand
TTCCTAGGATAATTAAGTGCAGCATACCTACCCTATTTTTAACTTTCAAAGCCAAAAAGTATTCCGCTTTTATTAATAATTAGCCAACCTGGTTAAGCTAAGTTGGTTGTGGTTAGTACAGATTTGAGTAATCTCCACTAATTTTTGCCAGCCGACGTGAGCAATCGAGTGACAGATTTATTTTCTTGTGCTGTCTGTGAGGGGTTGCAGCTTTAAGCCATCGTAGAAATTTTTCCGGAAAGTAATTTTTTGCAAACAAAAATGCCCCACAGACAATCTCGCCTCTGGAGAGTTTCGATTTGTTTCAAAAAATTGGAGACTGCTGCAATATGATTGAAGATGATGAAGGTGATTATAAGTCTTGTCTATTGTCTCTCTGAATGGTATTGTATGTTGCATATCACATCACATCATATATCACGTATAACATATCCCGTATCCCATATCTTATATCACATATCCCGGCCATATCACATCAAATTTCACATTTCACACTTTACATTTCACGTGTCACATGTCACATATCACGTTTCACACATCACATATAACATATCACGTTTCACACATCACATATCTCATTTCACATTTCCCATTTCACATTCACATATCACATATCACATATCACATATCTCATATCACATATCACATATCTCATATCACATATCACATATCTCATATCACATATCACATATCACATATCACATATCACATATCCCATATCACATATCTCATATCATATATCACATGCATTAACACCAAATGCAATGCAGAGGACTTCATCAGCGGGCCGTTTACCCGGAGAAATCTGCACCTGTTTCGGGGCCACGAGAACAAGGAGACATTCTTCCGGCCGGCACAGAGATCCTACTTGGTAAGAATCGGTTCCTCATTGCTTTTTGTGCCACTTTTTAGGTGTTAAATTTGACATTAAATTGAATTTACTTTCAGGTACACAACATATTGATTAACACGGATATTGGTTCGGCTGCCATTGAGCTGGACAAGGATCTTTCAATGACAGGTAAATTAGCAAACTTGTTACATGCTAATTAATCAGTGATTAAATACTTACTTCTTTAACCTTGGAACTTCATTGTTGCTCTTCGTTCACTCAGCGCCACCTACACAAGGGGGGTGCCAGCTGTTGTGTTGAGAAGTCCGACTGAATTTAGGGGTACACACGAACTTAGCCCTAGTTGTCCTCCCGACTGGTACTTATATATTCATTTAGCTGCGACAGATCAATATCGGAAAACAGATGTACATAGCAGATGTACATATCTGCAAACCAACTACACAACACCAGCTTCACAGAGGGGTGCCAGCTACACAGAGGGGTGCCAGCTACACAGAGGGGTGCCAGCTACACAGAGGGGTGCCAGCTACACAGGGGGGGGCGCCAGCTACACAGGGGGGGGGCGCCAGCTACACAGGGGGGCGCCAGCTACACAGGGGGGCGCCAGCTACACAGAGGGGGAGCCAGGTACACAGGGGGCGCCAGCTACACAGGGGGGGGGGCGCCAGATACACAAGGGGGCGCCAGCTACACAGGGGGGGGGGGCGCCAGATACACAGGGGCGCCAGCTACACAGGGGCGCCAGCTACGCAGGGGGGCGCCAGATACACAGGGGCGCCAGCTACGCAGGGGGCGCCAGCTACCCAGTGACTGCTTCTGGAAGTAGGCTGCAATGAACTGCTTGCCATTGCCAGTGAATGCCTGACCAAGCTTGCAAATGCGAGCGATTCACCAGCCGTGAGGGCCAACCCACAATGCACAGGGAGTGTACGTGTCTGACAGGATTAGAAAGTCAAAAAACTTTATTTAGGTACACAGGTACAGTATTGGCCCGCTTATTAATATACAAGTCTCGCCGACTGAATGATTGACAACAATTCAACCTTCCAGCCCTACCAAAGCTGCTCCACCGCGGAGTCTTCACTGACGCTTTCATCCTGCACGACCCGTCGGAGAGAGATCCCTGGGTGAAGAGCTTGAAACGCGACTGGCTCAAGGCCTATCCTGGCGATTATAAAATCGACCGGAACCGAGCCACAGACGAAGAGATCGCCAAGGGCAAAAAGTTACAGGCCGTTCTGCAGGTGGGAGACTGCCAGTTCAATTCGATCTACTCCCCGGACGAGCGAGCCCGACTCAACAATGTGTGGACTCGAATAAGCAAGTACCAACCGCTGGACAAAGTTCGAAATTATTTCGGCGAAAAGATTGCATTTTATTTCGCCTGGTCTGGTCACATGATCTCCATGCTGTGGGTGCCAACAGTGCTGGGCATTGGCATCTTCATCTATGGCCTCGTGCTCAGGTGAGAGCTTAGCGATGGATAACACCGTAATCAGGGTTTTAACGATGGGGTGTACGAGCAATCACTATATTTATTTTAAATTGAGTTTTCGACTCTCAGATTCCGCCCCCGCCCAGATTCCCAGATTTGGCGCCACCCGATTCTCAGATTTGGCGCCCCCAGATTTGGCGCCCCCAGATTTGGCGCCCCCAGATTTTGCGCCCCCAGATTTGGCGCCCCCCCAGATTTGGCGCCTCCAGATTCCCAGATTTGGCGCCCCGCCCCCCGATTCCTAGATTTGGCGCCCCTTGACTCCCAGATTTGGCGCCCCCCCTGATTCCCAGATTTGGCGCCCCCCCCCTGATTCCCAGATTTGGCGCCCCCCCCTGATTCCCAGATTCGGCGGCCCCCCCCCCTGATTCTCAGATTTGGCGCCCCTGACTCCCAGATTTGGCCGCCCCCGCCCAGATTCCCAGATTTGGCGCCCCCCCCCCACCGATTCCCAGATTTGGCGCCCCCACCCGATTCCCAGATTTGGCGCCCCCCACCCGATTCCCAGATTTGGCGCCCCCCGATTCTCAGATTTGGCGCCCAGATTCCCAGATTTGGCGCCACCCGATTCTCAGATTTGGCGCCCCCAGATTTGGCGCCCCCAGATTTGGCGCCCCCAGATTTGGTGCCCCCGATTCCCAGATTCAGCACCCCTGATTCCCAGATTTGGCGCCCCCGATTCCCAGATTTGGTGCCCCCGATTCCCAGATTCAGCACCCCTGATTCCCAGATTTGGCGCCCCCGATTCTCAGATTTGGTGCCCCCGATTCCCAGATTCAGCACCCCTGATTCCCAGATTTGGCGCCCCCGATTCCCAGATTTGGTGCCCCCGATTCCCAGATTCAGCACCCCTGATTCCCAGATTTGGCGCCCCCGATTCCCAGATTTGGCGCCCCCGATTCCCAGATTTGGCGCCCCCGATTCCCAGATTTGGCGCCCCCGATTCCCAGATTTGGCGCCCCCGATTCCCAGATTTGGCGCCCCCGATTCCCAGATTTGGCGCCCCCGATTCCCAGATTTGGCGCCCCCGATTCCCAGATTTGGCGCCCCCGATTCCCAGATTTGGCGCCCCCGATTCCCAGATTTAAACCCGTTATTCAGCACCGCTGCATTGACATGAGCAGCTTTATTCAATAAGTTCGACAATCTCCTTTGTTGCAGCGCTCAGCTCAGACTGTAAGTGAACCTGCCTGCCCTTCAATTGTTGTTTTGTTGGATTCTCCCTCATTTAAAACCCGAATAAACCGTTTTCTTCTTACTATACTACTGCTAATAAACCCTGAAGGTAGATTTTTCTTTGAAAGAAAAACCTGTTAAATGGAATTCATTTTCTTAAATTGTTGTTGCACTTGTCTGCTTCTGGATAACTGGTGGCTTTCTGTTTCTGTTATATATTATTTTTCAAATAAGTGAACACCTTGTCAATGAATAATTTTACCTGCATGGCATGAGTTTTGAAAACTCACTTTCAGAATTTCAAACGTTCTGGGGTAGCACTAAAATTTTACATTTAAATTTTTGTTTTTTAAACTTATAGGTATTACGGAATGCCATGTCTGAGTAGTGCCTTGCTTTAAGGATGTAATATTACAATTTTTGTCAGGCAAGCCCTGTTAAACATTATTTGGTTCTAGTAAGATACATTAGCTGTTAGACAGAATCGAATTCTGTTAGATAGAATCGAATCCTGTTAGACTGAATCGAATCCTGTTAGACAGAATCGAATCATGTTAGACAGAATCGAATCCTGTTAGACAGAATCGAATCCTGTTAGACAGAATCGAATCCTGTTAGACAGAATCGAATCATGTTAGACAGAATCGAATCCTGTTAGACAGAATCGAATCCTGTTAGACAGAATCGAATCCTGTTAGACAGAATCGAATCCTGTTAGACAGAATCGAATCATGTTAGACAGAATCGAATCCTGTTAGACAGAATCGAATCCTGTTAGACAGAATCGAATCCTGTTAGACAGAATCGAATCCTGTTAGACAGAATCGAATCCTGTTAGACAGAATCGAATCCTGTTAGACAGAATCAAATCCTGTTAGAAAGAATCGAATCATGTTAGACAGAATCGAATCCTGTTAGACAGAATCGAATCCTGTTAGACAGAATCGAATCCTGTCAGACAGAATCGAATCCTGTTAGACAGAATCGAATCCTGTTAGACAGAATCGAATCCTGTTAGATAGAATCGAATCCTGTTAGACAGAATCGAATCCTGTTAGACAGAATCGAATCCTGTTAGACAGAATCGAATCCTGTTAGACAGAACCGTGCCTGTTAGAAAGAATCGAATCCTGTTAGACAGAATCGAATCCTGTTAGACAGAATCGAATCCTGTTAGACAGAACCGTGCCTGTTAGAAAGAATCGAATCCTGTTAGACAGAATCGAATCCTGTTAGACAGAATCGAATCCTGTTAGAAAGAATCGAATCCTGTTAGACAGAATCGAATCCTTTTAGACAGAATTGAATCCTGTTAGACAGAACCGAATCATGTTAGACAGAATCGAATCCTGTTAGACAGAATCGAATCCTGTTAGACAGAATCGAATCCTGTTAGATAGAATCGAATCCTGTTAGACAGAATCGAATCCTGTTAGACAGAATCGAATCCTGTTAGACAGAATCGAATCCTGTTAGACAGAATCGAATCCTGTTAGATAGAATCGAATCCTGTTAGACAGAATCGAATCCTGTTAGACAGAATCGAATCCTGTTAGACAGAATCGAATCCTGTTAGACAGAACCGTGCCTGTTAGAAAGAATCGAATCCTGTTAGACAGAATCGAATCCTTTTAGACAGAATTGAATCCTGTTAGACAGAACCGAATCATGTTAGACAGAATCGAATCCTGTTAGACAGAATCGAATCCTGTTAGACAGAATCGAATCCTGTTAGACAGAACCGTGCCTGTTAGACAGAACCGAATCATGTTAGACAGAATCGAATCCTGTTAGACAGAATCGAATCCTGTTAGACAGAATTGAATCCTGTTAGACAGAACCGAATCATGTTAGACAGAATCGAATCCTGTTAGACAGAACCGTGCCTGTTAGAAAGAATCGAATCCTGTTAGACAGAATCGAATCCTGTTAGACAGAATCGAATCCTGTTAGACAGAATCGAATCCTGTTAGACAGAATCGAATCCTGTTAGACAGAATCGAATCCTTTTAGACAGAATTGAATCCTGTTAGAGAGAATCGAATCCTGTTAGACAGAATCGAATCCTTTTAGACAGAATTGAATCCTGTTAGACAGAATCGAATCCTGTTAGACAGAATCGAATCCTTTTAGACAGAATTGAATCCTGTTAGACAGAACCGAATCATGTTAGACAGAATCGAATCCTGTTAGACAGAATCGAATCCTGTTAGACAGAATCGAATCCTGTTAGACAGAACCGAATCCTGTTAGACAGAATCGAATCCTGTTAGATAGAATCGAATCCTGTTAGACAGAATCGAATCCTGTTAGACAGAACCGAATCCTGTTAGACAGAACCGAATGCTGTTAGACAGAATCGAATCCTGTTAGATAGAATCGAATCCTGTTAGACAGAATCGAATCCTGTTAGACAGAACCGAATCCTGTTAGACAGAATCGAATCCTGTTAGACAGAATCGAATCCTGTTAGATAGAATCGAATCCTGTTAGACAGAATCGAATCCTGTTAGACAGAACCGTGCCTGTTAGAAAGAATCGGGACGATATGAAAAGTTTTCAGAAATTTAGTGCCCTAAAAAACCCTTTCTACAGCATTCAAAGGCAGTCAACAACAACATCCGCTACTACAACTTTGGCTCCTAACGTAACAACGACGGTTCAGACTGACATTGAAAAGTAAGACACAGTTTTAAAACTTGCAAAAAACAATTTATCTAATAACTTATTTGCTAATAATATCCTTGTAGGGTAATGGGGCTGGTCGACGACATGTTAGCAACCATAAAAGAGGCCTTCGATAATCTACTGACGCCAATATTCGCTATAATTATCTGCTTATGGGGCACCATTCACACTGAACTGTGGAAGCGATACCGGTCAACCCTGGCCTACGAATGGGACGTCAACAATTATGAACACTCGGAGCCGGACAGACCTGGATTTATTGGCACTAGAGAACGATTGGTATGACTTATTCAAGAGTTTTCGTACCTCGTACATTCATTAAAAAAATCTCGTCCCCCGCTGAACGGATAGGCGACTATCTATCGTGGCATTTAATGTACATTCATTAAAAAATCTCGTCCCCCGCTGAAAGGATAGGCGACTATCTATCGTGGCATTTAATGTACATTCATTAAAGAAATCTCGTCTCCGCTGAACGGATAGGCGACTATCTATCGTAGCATTGAATGTACATTCATTAAAAAAATCTCGTCCCCCGCTGAAAGGATAGGCGACTATCTATCGTGGCATTTAATGTACATTCATTAAAGAAATCTCGTCTCCGCTGAACGGATAGGCGACTATCTATCGTAGCATTGAATGTACGAGGGGTGTCCAAAAAGTAGTGATACTTTTAACCGTAGCTCTCGTTCTATAGCTTCCTGTGATTTAAAATTTTATGAATTGATAGCGGCAAATCTCTTCTACAGACTGCTTTTTGAATTTTTAAAATTGATACCAGAGAACAAAAGTTATACCCATGAAAGTAACAGTACCTGTACCATAGAGTTACACAGATTATAGGCTGAGCTTCACGAGATCCATGCCGAGTAAGCTTCTATGAATTGTTGATTTCGGCTTGTCCAACCTGTCAGCGATCTCTCTAATGGTCATTCGGGAGTCCTCATCAAGAAGATTCAGAATGGAGTCCGCCAGGTCGATGAACGTATGGCCGCCCCGTCCGATGCTGATCTGCCAAGTCAGTCCTTCCCTTGCTGAACTGCTCCATCCATCGATAAACTCATGTCATTTTGCTGACTGCAGAGAATCCGTGCGCAGAGCAAAGTTTTGCGTGAATTTCTGAGGCACTATGGCCAGCACCCCAAAGAGTGAAGATAGTACTTTGCTGCAACAACTGAGTGCACATCCATGTGTGTTGTCGAGTATGGGCAATGAAATCAATTGCAAAATGCAAGCTCCTCTGTTTGCAAGTAAAGTAATGAATTTAATGCTTTATTTTTCTGCGCATGATTCTGTCCATAGACAAATTTCAGTCAGTCGCAGTGAGCATAATTTTGCAATTGGGCTTTGGTATTGCTTAAACAAGACATTTATCGATGCCTTCTTAATGAATAAGTGCAGAAGTCGACTATCATAAATTTTGATATAATCTGTGTAACTCTATGGTACGGGTGCTGTTACTTTTGTGGGTATAACTTTTGTTCTCTGGTATCAATTTTAAAAATTCAAAAAGCAGTCTGTAGAAGAGATTTGCCGCTATCAGTTCATAAAATTTTAAATCACAGGAAGCTATATAACGAGAGCTACGGTTAAAAGTATCACTACTTTTTGGACACACCTCGTACATTCATTAAAAAAATCTCGTCCCCCGCTGAACGGATAGGCGACTATCTATCGTGGCATTTAATGTACATTCATTAAAAAAATCTCGTCCCCCGCTGAACGGATAGGCGACTATCTATCGTGGCATTGAATGTACATTCATAAAAAAATCTCGTCCCCCGCTGAACGGATAGGCGACTATCTATCGTGGCATTGAATGTACATTCATTAAAAAAATCTTGTCCCTCGCTGAGCGAGTAAATCTACAAGCATAAAGCAGCGAATAAACCTAAATATCAAAATCCAGCACACCTCTTAACGATTCCGAACAACAACATGGTATGCTGTCAGTTGATTTTTGAAGAGATCAGCGTCATTGGGCACGAACAGGATTTTTAAAAACTATTTTCTATAATATCAAGCAGTAATTAATTCTGACTGTGGTTACTGTATATTTTCGTTTATTCCTCTTATTTCAGGATCCAATCACTGGCAAAATGGACTCTTACTATCCGGGTAGTCACCAGGCAATGAAGTTTGCTACGTCATTCATCATTCTGCTAGCGATGGTACTATTTATGCGCAAATATGACTTGAAGTTTACTGCGTTTTCCTGCTTCACTTCTACTCCCACATCCTCAGTTGCTTAGCCAGCCTCCCAGATCCTCAGTGGCTGGGCCAGCCTCTCAGATCATCAGTTGCTGGGCCAGCCTCCCAGAGTGTCAGTTGCTGGGCAAGCCTCCCAGATCCTCAGTTGCTGGGCCAGCCTCCCAGATCCTCAGTTGCTGGGCCAGCCTCCTAGATCCTCAGTTGCTGGGCCAGTCTCCCAGATCCTCAGTTGCTGGGCCAGCCTCTCAGATCCCCAGTTGCTGAGCCAGTCTCCCAGATCCTCTGTTGCTGGGCTACAGACTCCCAGATCCTCAGTTGCTGGGCTACAGACTCCCAGATCCTCAGTTGCTGGGCTACAGACTCCTAGATCCTCAGTTGCTGGGCTACAGACTCCCAGATCCTCTGTTGCTGGGCTACAGACTCCCAGATCCTCAGTTGCTGGGCTACAGACTCCCAGATCCTCTGTTGCTGGGCTACAGACTCCCAGATCCTCAGCTGCTGGGCTACAGACTCCCAGATCCTCAGTTGCTGGGCTACAGACTCCCAGATCCTCAGTTGCTGGGCTACAGACTCCCAGATCCTCAGTTGCTGGGCTACAGACTCCCAGATCCTCAGTTGCTGGGCCACCGTCATGCCACCCTCTCAGATCCGCAATGAATTTCTGGTGCAAATTCTCTGCCAAAAAGCACCAAATGCTACTAGCTTCCATTGTCCTAATCCCCCAGATCCTTATAGTGTTCATCGGAGTGGCCGCCGTGATTGTCTACAGAATCTTCGTCACCATTCGAGTTTGCCCAACAGTCAGCAGCACCAACTGTCTGATCCTCAACGCCGTGATCAGTTCGCTTTTGAATGCAATTTTTATCATCGTTATTGGCAAGGTGAGCAGTCTAGTCGAACTTGAGCTGTACAAAATCCTTTTTTGTGCATACTGCTCGAATGTTTCTTGTCAATTAAATGCTTTCTTCGCGATAATTTCCAGGTTTACGATAGGATTGCCTACACTCTGACTAACTGGGGTGAGTTTGCAATTAGATTCACTGCATCACTACACTCCTAGCATCACTGCACTCCCACCTTAGCGTCACTGCACTCCCACCTTAGCGTCACTGCACTCCCACCTTAGCGTCATTACACTCCCATCTTAGCGTCACTGCAACTTCTCTCTTGGCGTCACTGCACTCCCACCTTAGCGTCACTGCACTCCCACCTTAGCGTCACTACACTCCCACCTTAGCGTCACTACACTCCCACCTTAGTGTCACTGCACTCCCATCTTAGCGTCATTACACTCCCACCTTAGTGTCACTGCACTCCCATCTTAGCGTCATTACACTCCCATCTTAGCGTCACTACACTCCCACCTTAGCGTCATTAACACTCCCATCTTAGCGTCACTGCACTCCCACCTTAGCGTCACTGCACTCCCACCTTAGCGTCACTACACTCCCACCTTAGCGTCACTACACTCCCACCTTAGCGTCACTGCACTCCCATCTTAGCGTCACTACACTCCCACCTTAGCGTCACTGCACTCCCACCTTAGCGTCACTACACTCCCACCTTAGCGTCACTACACTCCCACCTTAGCGTCACTGCACTCCCACCTTAGCGTCACTACACTCCCACCTTAGCGTCACTGCACTCCCACCTTAGCGTCACTACACTCCCACCTTAGCGTCACTACAACTTCCCTCTTGGCGTCACTACAACTTCCCTCTTGGCGTCACTACAACTTCCCTCTTGGCGTCACTGCAACTTCCCTCTTGGCGTCACTGCAACTTCCCTCTTGGCGTCACTACAACTTCCCTCTTGGCGTCACTGCAACTTCCCTCTTGGCGTCACTACAACTTCCCTCTTGGCGTCACTGCAACTTCCCTCTTGGCGTCACTGCAACTTCCCTCTTGGCGTCACTAAAACTTCCCTCTTGGCGTCACTGCAACTTCCCTCTTGGCGTCACTGCAACTTCCCTCTTGGCGTCACTACAACTTCCCTCTTGGCGTCACTACAACTTCCCTCTTGGCGTCACTACAACTTCCCTCTTGGCGTCACTGCACCTCTCATCTAAAAAAGCTCAAAACGTTTCTTGCAACTAATCCTTGCATTTCAGAAAACCATCGAACTCAAACCGAATACGACAACGCTCTGATTCTGAAACTGTTTGCTTTCCAATTCGCTAACTCCTATAGTTCGCTGTTCTACATCGCTTTCTTTCGCGGGGTGAGTTAAATATCGGGTCAAACTTGAGAAACATTTTGAAAATTTCTAGAATTCTCGAGTATGACCATATAATACGCTGCCCGAATTTTAGGACAACCTTTTCATGCCGCCAAATGGAATTTTCGGTCTTGGAAAAGAATTTGTGGACACCTGCGGCACCGATGGAAACTGCATGTCAATGCTGTCACTGCAGGTGCTCATCCTGATGATTGCCAAGCCGATGCCGAAATTACTGATGGATCACGTCATTCCGTGAGTTGTTTTGAAACCGTTCGATTCATCTGATGTCTGAGATCATTTTTATGGGGTGTCTCAATTCTTTCATTTCTCAAGGCATTCTGCAAGATATGTCTTTAGGTGTTGTCTTCGGGGGTTTTCTTCAAGGACTACTTAACAGCTTAAGTAGTAACAAGTTGTTAAGTAACCTTGGGTTTCTTCAAGAGATGTCTTCAGGTGTCTATAGGTTGTGTCTTCAAGAGGTGTTTTAATGAGGTGCTTTCAAGAGGTGTCTTTAAGAGGTGTCTCAAAGAGGTGTTTTCAAGAGGTGTCTCAAAGAGGTGTCTTCAAGAGGTGTCTTCAAGAGGTGTCTTCAAGAGGTGTCTTCTTGAAGTGTCTTCAAGAAGTGTCTTTTAGAGGTGTCTTCAAGAAGTCTCTTCAAGAAGTGTCTTTAAGAAGTGTCTCAAAGAGGTGTCTCAAAGAGGGGTCTCAAGAGGGTGTCTTCAAGAGGTGCTTTCAAGAGGTGTCTTTAAGAGGTGTCTCAAAGAGGTGTTTTCAAGAGGTATCTCAAAGAGGTGTCTTCAAGAGGTGTCTTCAAGAGGTGTCTTCAAGAGGTGTCTTCTTGAAGTGTCTTCAAGAAGTGTCTTTAAGAGGTGTCTCAAAGAGGTGTCTTCAAGAGGTGTCTTCAAGAGGTGTCTTCAAGAGGTGTCTCAAAGAGGTGTTTTCAAGAGGTGTCTCAAAGAGGTGTTTTCAAGAGGTATCTCAAAGAGGTGTCTTCAAGAGGTGTCTTCAAGAGGTGTCTTCAAGAGGTGTCTTCTTGAAGTGTCTTCAAGAAGTGTCTTTTAGAGGTGTCTTCAAGAAGTCTCTTCATGAAGTATCTTTAAGAAGTGTCTCAAAGAGGTGTCTCAAAAGGGTGTCTTCAAGAGGTGTCTTCAAGAGGTGTCTTCAAGAGGTGTCTTCAAGAGGTGTCTCAAAAAGATGTCTTTAAGAGTTGTCCTCGAGTGCACTAGTACCGCATGCACCCACAAAACCCTGCAGTTACCTGATGCGCCTTTTCCGCTCACTCAAGAAGCGTTGCAGCCGCAGTCAGGTGGACACTGGAGAATCCAATTTGTCCAGACCCACAGACGTTAACGCCTACATTGTGAACGAGTATCAGAAATTTTCGCTAGGAAATTTCACCATCGAGGAATACATGGAGAAGATTATCCAGTTCGGCTACTTACTGGTGCGTTGGTTTTTTGGATAATTAGAGCTTGACTTACTATAGCGGAGTGTATAGGCTGTGCACTGGCAATATCAACCAGTTTCAACTAGGCTCCAAATATTGGAAGATCCCAACGTAACTCCTGAATTCCAAATTCGTAAGATCATGACGTAAATTCCGAATCCCAATATGGCGAGATCGCGACATAAATCCTGAAACTCAATATTGGGAGATCCTGACGGAAATTCCCAAAAACAATATTGGAAAATCCCGACATAAATCCCGAATCAGAAAATTGGGAAATCCCGACATAAATCCCGAATCCCAACCTTGGAAGATCCCGACATAAATCCCGAATCTCAATATTGGGAGATCCTGACGGAAATTCCCAAAACCAACTATTGGAAAATCCCGAATCAGAAAATTGGGAAATCCCGACATAAATCCCGAATCCCAACCTTGGAAGATCCCAACACAAATCGCGAATCTTAATATTGGGAGATCTCGACACAAATCCTGAATCCTAAAATTGGGAAATCCCTATGTAAATCCCGAATGCCAATATTGGGAGATCCCGACGAAAATCCCGATGTTGGAAGAGGTATGAGATAAATCCGTTTAAAAAACGCTACTTCTGCTACTTTCAGTAGCTAAAAACTGACAATATAAACCCACCCCAACCCCAACCTGCTCAACAGCTGTTTGCGGCCTCCTTCCCACTGGCCCCGCTAATCGCCTTGCTCACCAACCTGTTCGACATCTCCACCGACGCCCACCGGATGCTGTGGAACTTCCGCCGACCCGTGGCGATGATCTCGCAGAATATCGGCATCTGGCACGACATTGTGGAGTTCATGAACGTTGCCGGGGTGATTAGCAACGCCTGCCTCATCGCCTTTACAGCCTCCTGGATTCGAAGGGATGAATTCGCGGCTACGTATAACAATATGACCTCCAAGTTGGCCATTGTGCTGCTGGTTGAGGTAACTTTCTGTGACGAATTCACTGCCCCAGTCTCACCTACTTACTCTCACTGAGACTTCATCTGATCTCCCTCCAGATTCCATCTAATCTCCCTCAGATTCCATCTTATCTCCCTCAGATTCCATCTAATCTCCCTCAGATTCGATCTTATCTCCCTCAGATTCCATCTAATCTACCTCAGACTATATCTAATCTACCTCAGATTCAATCTAATCTACCTCAGATTCAATCTAATCTACCTCAGGTTCCATCTAATCTCCCTCAGATTCCATCTAATCTCCCTCAGATTCCATCTTATCTCCCTCAGATTCCATCTTATCTCCCTCAGATTCCATCTAATCTCCCTCAGATTCCATCTTATCTCCCTCAGATTCCATCTAATCTACCTCAGACTCTATCTAATCTACCTCAGATTCAATCTAATCTACCTCAGATTCCATCTAATCTACCTCAGGTTCCATCTAATCTACCTCAGGTTCCATCTAATCTACC
Organism: Macrostomum lignano; assembly: GCA_002269645.1. NCBI lineage: Eukaryota > Metazoa > Platyhelminthes > Macrostomidae > Macrostomum > Macrostomum lignano. The sequence goes on along the minus strand of NIVC01003065.1, from coordinate 71,455 downwards.
TCAGATTCCATCTTATCTCCCTCAGATTCCATCTAATCTACCTCAGATTCCATCTAATCTACCTCAGACTCTATCTAATCTCCCTCAGATTCCATCTAATCTCCCTCAGATTCCATCTTATCTACCTCAGGTTCCATCTAATCTACCTCAGATTCCATCTAATCTACCTCAGATTCCATCTTATCTCCCTCAGATTCCATCTTATCTCCCTCAGATTCCATCTTATCTCCCTCAGATTCCATCTAATCTACCTCAGACTCTATCTAATCTACCTCAGATTCAATCTTATCTACCTCAGATTCCATCTAATCTACCTCAGGTTCCATCTAATCTACCTCAGGTTCCATCTAATCTACCTCAGATTCCATCTTATCTCCCTCAGATTCCATCTAATTTCCCTCAGATTCCATCTAATCTACCTCAGACTCTATCTAATCTCCCTCAGATTCCATCTAATCTCCCTCAGATTCCATCTTATCTACCTCAGGTTCCATCTAATCTACCTCAGATTCCATCTAATCTACCTCAGATTCCATCTTATCTCCCTCAGATTCCATCTAATTTCCCTCATATTCCATCTTATCTCCCTCAGATTCCATCTAATCTCCCTCAGATTCCATCTTATCTCCCTCATATTCCATCTAATCTCCCTCAGATTCCATCTTATCTACCTCAGGTTCCATCTAATCTACCTCAGATTCCATCTAATCTACCTCAGATTCCATCTAATCTCCCTCAGATTCCATCTAATCTACCTCTGACTCTATCTATCAAATCTACCTCAGACTCGATCTAGTCTACCTCAGACTCTATCTAATCTACCTCAGGCTCTATCTAATCTCTCTCAGATTCCATCTAATCTGCCTCAGATTCAATTTTATCTCCCTCAGATTCTGTCTAGTCTAATGATAATTCATCTGATCTCACTGAGACTCCATCTATTCTCAGCGAGACAATGCCTAATATCACTGAGAGTCCATCTAATCTCCACGAAACTCCATCTAGCTGTCCTGATACTTGATCTTATTTTCCCAGCCAGTTGAACTCGTACTGCAGACTCAAATAACCCTTGAATCCAACCCGCAGAATGTGGTTCTGGGGCTGAAGTACTTCATCAGCTCTGTCATACCGGATGTTCCATCGCTGGTGCAACTGCAAATCAGGCGTGAACGATACCGCGTGCCCAAGATTCTGAGTTCGGGCAATATTAAGTGAGTATTTAAAAAAATTGATTTCTGAGTGTACTATAACAATTATCAACAAACCCGGAAATTTTACAACTAATCATTGATCGATTTACCATTGCACTCAAGCGCAATTTCGGATGGCGAAGACTCCAGCTGCAGCGTTGCCAGCCTGCCCCAGCGCAAACAGTGGGTGCTCTCAGAGCCAGAAAGCTGGCGGAAAATGTCTTCGTTGTTTTAAATGTTGTCTATGCATGTATTTTGCGATGTTATTCCTATCGTTTTACTTTCCTGTAGTTTATTTTTTTCAGTATGGTGTTTATAGCGATTCAAAGTCCTTTTTATTCGAGTAAATAGGGTTCGGAAAATTACCGTTAGAAACTGTCTCAGTTTGGTAATGACGCCGTTTTTCTGCATTATTTCCTACCGAACTTTTTTCCATTTCCTGACTTATTATAACTGCATGTTCTTTGCATTTCTACTTGTTGTCAGTAGCATAGTGAGGAACGGATTTTTTGTAAAATAAATTTTTGCAATCTCTCCAGCGGCAGCGCACCGGACAAAGTTTCTATGGCCGAGCTAAGCCATCGGGGCAGCGATCCGCAGCTTAACGACGCTAAGGAGAAGCGTCGTCATCAGCGTCGGCGCAACAAACGCGGCGGCGATGACGTCATCGTCGAGGACGAGGCTGTTGATGCCTCCGCCGCCGCCGCTGCCACCGGGGACAGTCAGCCGCGACGTAACCGACGTCAACGACGGGACAGTCGCAGGAAGCAGAAGGACGAGGAACAGCCTGCTGCCGCGGCCGCCGTGGATGATCAGCGCTCCGTCTCCGAGGACGACGGTGAAGAGTCTGACGGAGACCGCGGCTATCAGCCGTTTGGCGACAACTCCTCGCCGTCGCGTCGCGGCGATAAACGCCGTCGGAGAAAAAAAGAGGGCGGCGGTGAGTACTTTTAGGTTGATTTTGTACTTTTAGGCTACGGTTGTACTTTTTGGTTGGGTGTACTTTTAGCTTTAGGCTGGACTTTAGGCCGAGTTTTTACTTTTTATCTAGCTGTATACTTCAGGGCCCAAATATACGAGTACTTTTAAGTCCCATAGACACTCGCACTACTTTATGGAATGTACTTTATTGTGAGAATTACATTGTGTACTTTTATGTGTTTTATTGCGCTAACCAAGCGCTATAACCAATGAATGTTGAATCCTTAAAATTTCACGCTGTCAAACCATAAAAATCGTCCATCAATATAGGGAGTATTAGCTGATTCGATAGCAAAAACACCTGCATGCACTTTTACATGTATACGGACTATATGCGTTTGGTTTGCTTGTTTGCTAATTTATAATAACCGATAACAATAACTTTTAAAATTGTTTACCTAAGCTTACATGCTTTCTAACAGTTTTTCTAGACCACTGAGAATAGGAAGGAGGAGATGAAAGATGAGATAAAAGATGAGAGAACCGATTAGAGAGAAGAGAGCTGGGACAAACCTTGAGCAGGCCGGATTGCAATTATGAACGCTCAAAAGACCTGCGGGCCGCATGTGGCCCTCGTGCACTTTAAGCCAGGCTGTTCAAGCATTTTAAAGCAATGTATTTAGTTTAATAACAAAAGCTTATAGATGCTTACACTATTTTACCCTAACCCTCTGCGCGCTGCTCTGCACTTTAACTGACAGGCTCCAAGAAAGGCGAACGAATTCTGCACCCTGTAAAGCCGCCACCGTCAGCTGGAGGCCTCAATGCCATTCCAGAGTATCTGGGATCACCTGGTCTGGCAGTGCATTTCAGATTCATGTTTAGCTAGCTAATGCTATCGTTTTTGTTGGCAATCAGTGACTCTCCTTGATCCTGCAGTGCCTTCCTTCCAGTGACCCCCCTTTGATCCTGCAGTGCCTTCCCGCCAGTGACTCTCCTTGATCCTGCAGTGCCTTCCCGCCAGTGACTCTCTTTGATCCTTCAGTGCCTTACCGCCAGTGACTCTCCTTGATCCTTCAGTGTCTTCCCGCCAGTGACTCTCCTTGATCCTGCAGTGCCTTCCCGCCAGTGACTCTCCTTGATCCTGCAGTGCCTTCCCGCCAGTGACTCTCCTTGATCCTGCAGTGTCTTCCCGCCAGTGACTCTCCTTGATCCTGCAGTGCCTTCCCGCCAGTGACTCTCCTTGATCCTGCAGTGCCTTCCCGCCAGTGACTCTCCTTGATCCTGCAGTGCTTTCCCGCCAGTGACTCTCCTTGATCCTTCAGTGCCTTCCCGCCAGTGACTCTCCTTGATCCTTCAGTGCCTTCCCGCCAGTGACTCTCTTTGATCCTGCAGTGCTTTCCCGCCAGTGACTCTCCTTGATCCTTCAGTGCCTTCTCGCCAGTGACTCTCCTTGATCCTGCAGTGCCTTCCCGCAAGTGACTCTCCTTGATCCTTCAGTGCCTTCCCGCCAGTGACTCTCCTTGATCCTTTAGTGCCTTCTCGCCAGTGACTCCTTGATCCTTCAGTGCCTTCTCGCCAGTGACTCTCCTTGATCCTGCAGTGCCTTCCCGCCAGTGACTCTCCTTGATCCTTCAGTGCCTTCCCGCCAGTGACTCTCCTTGATCCTGCAGTGCCTTCCCGCCAGTGACTCTCCTTGATCCTTCAGTGCCTTCCCGCCAGTGACTCTCCTTGATCCTTCAGTGCCTTCCCGCCAGTGACTCTCCTTGATCCTGCAGTGCCTTCCCGCCAGTGACTCTCCTTGATCCTGGAGTGCCTTCCCGCCAGTGACTCTCCTTGATCCTGGAGTGCCTTCCCGCCAGTGACTCTCCTTGATCCTTCAGTGCCTTCCTTCCAGTGACCCCCCTTTGATCCTGCAGTGCCTTCCCGCAAGTGACTCTCCTTGATCCTGGAGTGCCTTCCCGCAAGTGACTCTCCTTGATCCTTCAGTGCCTTCCCGCAAGTGACTCTCCTTGATCCTGCAGCGCCTTCCCGCAAGTGACTCTCCTTGATCCTTCAGTGCCTTCCCGCAAGTGACTCTCCTTGATCCTGGAGTGCCTTCCCGCAAGTGACTCTCCTTGTTCCTTCAGTGCCTTCCCGCAAGTGACTCTCCTTGATCCTTCAGTGCCTTCCCGCCAGTGACTCTCCTTGATCCTGCAGTGCCTTCCCGCCAGTGACTCTCCTTGATCCTTCAGTGCCTTCCCGCCAGTGACTCTCCTTGATCCTTCAGTGCCTTCCCGCCAGTGACTCTCCTTGATCCTGCAGTGCCTTCCCGCCAGTGACTCTCCTTGATCCTTCAGTGCCTTCCTTCCAGTGACCCCCCTTTGATCCTGCAGTGCCTTCCCGCCAGTGACTCTCCTTGATCCTGGAGTGCCTTCCCGCCAGTGACTCTCCTTGATCCTGCAGTGCCTTCCCGCCAGTGACTCTCCTTGATCCTGCAGTGCTTTCCCGCCAGTGACTCTCCTTGATCCTTCAGTGCCTTCCCGCCAGTGACTCTCCTTGATCCTTCAGTGCCTTCCCGCCAGTGACTCTCCTTGATCCTTCAGTGCCTTCCCGCCAGTGACTCTCCTTGATCCTTCAGTGCCTTCTCGCCAGTGACTCTCCTTGATCCTGCAGTGCCTTCCCGCAAGTGACTCTCCTTGATCCTTCAGTGCCTTCCCGCCAGTGACTCTCCTTGATCCTTTAGTGCCTTCTCGCCAGTGACTCCTTGATCCTTCAGTGCCTTCTCGCCAGTGACTCTCCTTGATCCTGCAGTGCCTTCCCGCCAGTGACTCTCCTTGATCCTTCAGTGCCTTCCCGCCAGTGACTCTCCTTGTTCCTGCAGTGCCTTCCCGCCAGTGACTCTCCTTGATCCTTCAGTGCCTTCCCGCCAGTGACTCTCCTTGATCCTTCAGTGCCTTCCCGCCAGTGACTCTCCTTGATCCTGCAGTGCCTTCCCGCCAGTGACTCTCCTTGATCCTTCAGTGCCTTCCTTCCAGTGACCCCCCTTTGATCCTGGAGTGCCTTCCCGCCAGTGACTCTCCTTGATCCTTCAGTGCCTTCCTTCCAGTGACCCCCCTTTGATCCTGCAGTGCCTTCCCGCAAGTGACTCTCCTTGATCCTGGAGTGCCTTCCCGCAAGTGACTCTCCTTGTTCCTTCAGTGCCTTCCCGCAAGTGACTCTCCTTGATCCTTCAGTGCCTTGCCGCCAGTGACTCTCCTTGATCCTTCAGTGCCTTCCCGCTAGTGACTCTCCTTGATCCTGCAGTGCCTTCCACCACAGTGACCCCCATAAAGTCTATAAGTGACCTATTTTTATCACTGAAAGCTTTCATTCTGTACTCTTTGATTAATAGATTATTATCAATAGAAATTTACTTTTCATTGAATATAGATGTGCTATAAAACCGTTTTCACTTGTCGATCTGTTTATAAGTAGGGATCGTATACAAAAATTTACGCGCTCGTATAGTAATTAAAAAATCTACTATAATTTTTTGTCAAAATTGCAGTGTCTGTCAACTTCTATCTGCCTACAACTGTTGTTTGCTACCAAAACTAATGATCTCAATAATGTCAATTGAAACTAATATGTTTTTCTCTTTATGTTTTTAGAGCCACCAGCCGATCCCGAAGGTGACATCAGTCTGAGACAGTTCGGCAGGCACGACACCAGAGATCTGACCTACTTCTGATTTACCCATGACGTCACTTGATGGAATTCCTATAGTTTATAAAACCGTCCGAATAGAGAGACTCGGAGGAAAAAAGGAAATTAAAGAACATTTTTACGGACACCTTCTTGGACAGAAGTTTGTAATCTCAGTTTTTATGGTATTTTTCCTTTTCTAACCTATATATATATATAAGGAACACAGTTATAAAGCTCTATCTCTATTTATTCTTCTGTGTACCTATACTATTTATTTCATTTACATGACCAGTTTTGTTATAATATTGTACAATCGTATTCACCGCTGGTCGATCGTTCTCTAGCTTGTTGAGTAGATTTTTCCTGTGTTTAAACTGATTTTTGTTAATCTGCACAACCAATTTTCTTACTTTTCATGTCGCACGTTTATGACAATAATCGATTTTTGTAAACTTTTGGTTTTTAAATTATATGGGAGATATTCACATGCAACAAAAATACCATAAACACCTGCACCATGTGCAAGCGATCGGGGGGGATGTGACATGCAACACAATACCCAAGGATTGGTCCTTGACAATACCATAGGCATATAGACAGACTAGACAGTATGCTTAAATAGGAGCGCTTGATACTCAATAGCTATATTGTTAGTATAGTCCTTCGTCCTTTTCTTACACAATTACCATATATATTTTCAGCATCTATTTTTTATTGAAGCCCTAGCTATTTTTCGACAGCTTCTCATCATTTTAACGGAACCAACAATTCGTACTGTAAAATGAATTCAATTAATTATCAGAGGAAACAACAGACTTAAACTAAGAATAAAAATATTTGGCGCACCATTTGCGCCAAAATCTCTTCTAGCAGATTTTTTCAACTAAATACTTTTTGATTTCTATTTAACAAAAATCGTCTATTTTTCAATATCTAACTTTAGGCTTTTTAATATCAACTTGATTTATAAAAGAGAGTGCTTTTCAAGTGCAATTACATACCTTTATTGCAAAACTGTCGATAAAAATGTTTCTGCTAAAGGCGCATTACTGTTTTTAATTTTAATTATTTCAAGGCCACGTTCGGGTCTTTGAAGTTTTGATTGTGCATGGTAGTGGTACAATTGGAATCATATGTAATTAAAGGACTACTCAATAGGATTGAGTAGGATTGTAATGATAGCTCAATTATTGGAATATCTATTTCAAAATAAAGTGCGACTACACATGTACCCTCCCTAGCCCCTCTAATATGTAAAAATCATTGTTGGGGTTTTGACGGGAAGTATGAGCGTATACTTGGTAAACAATCATATCACCAAATAGGATATCAACGAAATTTGTAGGGAGCAAACAAAATAAACGAGGCGTGAAGGTTCTTAGGTTTGTTGACTAGAGCTCTCAAGGTAGGGCGGAAAGTGAGAACCGTTTGATTGCGAGTGCTTTATATCTACATGTTAGTTAGTTTTGCCAGAACTTGTAGCGAAAATTTCTAGAATGAAATTTTGTCTGCATACGGTCGGTAAGTTAGTGAAGGTTTAGTACAAGTTCACTACAAATTAACATAATTATTGTCTGTATACAGGTAAAGGAATTGCGAAAGGTTGCTAGAATTTTAAAATATTTCAATAAATTCTTTAAAAAAAAAATAACTTAATTTCTCTCTGCTCGTAGTAAAATTTTATATTTAGAGTAAGTTATTAACGAAAATTCATAGTTCATATTTGTTAAACTTTATAACTTTAAAATTCAAAAGTATAGTTTTTCTTCGAAAGCAGACATAAATTTTTAAGTTTAGTTGGTAACCACGATCACGATGGTGTTTTATAGAATAACAATTTAAGACGATGTTAAAGTAACTGAGGACTGAGCGAAAAAAAATTTTGAGAAGCCTATTTAAAATAAACTTGAAGCAATAAACTCACCGGTTAACAGTTTCTAGTGGATAGTCGTAGGCAGTTATTCACTTATTGTTTGTATTTTGTCGTTAAAGCAATAAAGGCTCAGAGCTACTTCTATAAACTTTTATATAGAAAAGTAGAAAACGCTACGTAATCAGTAGTATAAAGGATTATTTCTTAGTAAATATACTTAATATAAATAAAATTTTGAAAATGCAATCTTCCAGCTTAGAGAATGATTCTGTCAATCATAGTATGCCCCAATATGAAGAGCTAGTTACTGGAGTGAACTGTCCAACATGCAATGGAACTGGAAAAGTACCTCGAGGTAAATTTTATACAATTCTCTGGTTGTAAGAAACTTATTGCTGTGTAACCTGAATTTAAGTTATTGAATTTATTGATTTTCTATGTTAGATTCAATGATTTAAAAAAATGTATAAAAGTTTTATCTAGGCCTAGCTAGATATTCTTCTTTTGATCTTAATCTTAGTCCTAGACTAAGCAAGGTTAGCCTAGGGCTTGTATAATATGACATGGCAGTACTTGACATGGCTTACCTTTTTGTTGAATAACAAATATACTTAACTATTTGCCACACTCAAGAAAGTGTCACATGTGCCCGAGAATATATTTTAGCATTTTTTGGAGTATGCACTGTGTGCAAAGCTAAATATGAATTTGTGCACCAAGGCCTACATTTGTTTATTGACAAATTCATAGCTAGAGTACTTAATGTGCTGTAGCAATAAAAACTTGGTAAAAGTCCAATTAAAATAAGAGTAAAAAACAGATAATTTTTTATACCTTTTGTAGGCTTTTTTAATTGGATTAAAAGAATTAGCTTAAACTTTATGGTAAAATCCTATTTTGAGTTTTATTATTTGTTTTACTTACCAAGAAACTATTTTTTAATTGATATGATTTGAAAAAACATAATCTAAAAGCTTATTTTATGCACTGCATATGCAGATAATACATTTAGGTGACCCATTGTAAGCTACATTTTTCTGATCAGCTTTTGCTATGTGCCACTGTGTGCATAAAATTTCTATTAAGCCTTTCTTGTGTGCTGTGTGCGCCAATTCGGGCACCTTTTGGTTGATCTGCACCAGAATTTTCCACCATAATGTATACCTTCCTGAGTATGGGCTATTTGGTATAGAATTTTTTAGTTTTTTATATTTGTTAGTTCTATGTTAGTCCTAAACTATAATTATATGATAAAGTTTAAATTTATCAATAACTTAAAATTCAATAAAATAAAATATAAAAATATCCCTATTAGCCTTATCCTACAACTTAGCCTAGCCAATAGAATGTTATTTTCTTTGCTTTTTTCATTTTTTAATTATTTAATCAATTTTATTGAAGATAAGAGAAGTCAGAATAGAGGAAAGAGGAGAGTTGTAAAAGCAAAAGGTAGAAAAAAGAGACGAAAAAAAAGAAGAAAGATAAAAGAGCAATGGAGAAAAAGGAGATGCAAAAGCAAAGATGAAAAAAAAATAGTATAAAAAGAAGAAAACAGAAACAAGAGAGAAAAGTAGAGAGGAGAAAGCAGAGATGAGATGAAAAAGAGGAAAGATAAAAGAGAAGACGAGAAAGGAGAGAAAAGATGAAACAAGAAAAGAAAAAAGAGAAGAATGGTTTTTAAAAAACCCAAGGGAAATAAAGAGAGATAGAAGCCAAAGTTTACCAATATATGCTTTAGATCAGGGGTTGGCAAACTTTTTTAGTGTAGGCAAGATTGGAAGACTAGGCTGAGGTGGTAGGCCAGAAAAAGAATACACAATAAATTGTGGCTATAAATGAAAATTTTAGATGATTAGAAGATAGAAAGCTTAAAATCAAAATTAAATGTAGTTTTTCCTAAATTTGCAATGTGTTTTGGTTAACATGGACCATTTTCAAGCAACAATTTTATTTTATTTTATTGCAAGTGAAATTTCACAAAATTAAATAGGTAATTATTGCAAAGTGTACAAAATACCAATAGGGGATTAAATTTCACTGTACAAGTTCATATCAAAATGGGCTAGGGCTAGTGAGCAAATCAGGGCCAGTCAGAGTCCAAGTAAAGAGTGCAGTCTAGAACACCCTCAGAAGGTGGCCTGCACCACTGTATGTAAGTTGCATGTTCAAACTAGGATTCTGTTTCTTAATTTGCAAAGCTTCAAGAATAGTTATTTTAAAATCAGAGTTGCTGCAATCAATAATGTTAAATAAATCAATAGGCTCACTCCTACAGCACTAATCACAGCCAAGAAGGTGTTCATATATGGCTGAGTTTTTAGCCAATGTTCTCTGGCCCTGGTGTGCAAGTGTCTTAGTTTTTCCAAATTTTTAGTTTTTCCAATGTAAGAAATGCTCTAATCACTGGAGCAGTTAAATTTATAGACAACACCAGCACATAGAGCCTAAGGAACAGAGGACTTCAGCTTGGTCACGTATTGGCTAATCTTGTTAGTATGAAAGACAATTCTCATGCAACATTCAAACCCTTTCCAAAACAGTTTTTCTGGTCTCTTCTTGAACTGCATCGATGGAAGGCCAAGAAAAGGAAGAACAATCAAAGGATAATTTGTGTTTGCATCTTCATTGCGCTTAGACTTGCTCTTTCCAGTAACTTTCTCACTGACAAAACTATTGATCATATAGTCCAGCAATTTTTGGGATAACTGTTGGAAAGAAAAAATTGACAGAGTTTCAACCTCACGATAAAAGCTCAGCCAGCAGCTGCAGATAGAGAAAGCCTGATGAAGCATGCACTTGATCAGACCAAGTTTCCACTGCCTTGGACAAAGAGCATTGTAGTTCAGCAAAAGGCCAGTAAAAGGTGGTTTGCAATACACTTTAGTAGAAATCAAGTCACTACTAAGATCAACTTTAACATCCAAAAAGGAAGCTTCTTATTCTTTCCTATCTCAATAGTAAACTTAATATTTTCATGAGTAGAATTTAATGCATTTAAAAACTCAACATGCTTAGCATGGTTATCAAAAACAGCAAAAGTATTATCAACATAGCCCTTGTAAAAAGTAGGAGCACAGTCAAGAGCCATCCATTCTTTCTCCCAGTGGGCTAAACACAGATTGGCCAGAGTTGGGGCAAGAGGACTTCTTTCCATAATCCACAAATAATTATAGGTGCAGTGGTTATCTACATTTCATAGGCCCTGAGCCAGTGAGAAAACATTAAAAGCATTATTCCTTCACTTGCCTAATGTACAAAGTCAACAAAATTGATATTGGTAGGAGAGCAGGGTTGGCAATAATAGCCTTTGTCAAACATGGCAACAATGTGATAGTCCCTTGAGGCACAGCAAAGAAGGTGCAGGAGATTGGGCTCAATTACCTTATCTGATTCCATCTTCACTTGCAGTACAACTAGATTCCAATCTCCAAGCGCTAGTGAGATTGAACCAGTCATCAGGTATTAGTAGTTAATATGACTGTGACTATTAACCAAAGCCATTTTCTTGATAACATTGGCATTCTTGTGAGAAGCGTAGAAGAGTAGGCGCAAGTCTGTGCATGGTGACAGTCCCTTTTGGGCCAATAGAATATGTATGGTCACCAACAAGCAGCATTAGCTTCTTTCCTTGCAACAGTGGATCAAAAACACCAAAGTCACCAAGAGTGAATTCATTCAATTATATTTCCTTTGGAAATGTCCGGAAACAGGTTAGGGTTTTAGATACAAAAAGCAGTACATCTCCAGCTGAGTCGAAAAAAGCACACACATATCTTGCATTTTGCACTATGTCAGCTCTAACATTGTCTCTTGATTTAAAGAACCACATTTACTACTCACGGAACTATCATTACAACAACAACAACAAATTACGCAGCCCCACAAGCAAATTCACAAAGCTTGCCCCGTTGGCAGTGTCTGGCGCCCCGGCGTCGCGTAGGAGGCAGTCCATGTATCGACGGGTTCAGGCCTGACCCCGCCTGAACGGGCCCTGCAAGGTGAACAGCAGAACGTCCTGAACAGGTTGGGGGCAGTAGCCCTCGGCCCGGATCACGTGGCCCGCCAGTTGAAGTGGCCGCCGGCGCAGGATGGTGGACGGGCGCTGCAGCTTGGCCCGATCGTACAGGGCCTCGGTCCCGACGCTCTGGTCAGCTCGAAAGGCCGCACGGAGCAGCCATGAGTGCGTTGAGTCCAGCTGTCGCTCCAGCGTAGCCGTCAGCGTCCACGTCTCGGACTGGACGACGGCCCGGATCGAACGGAAGGCCGCCCAGGCTAGTCCTCTGCGCCGCCGGAGGTCTTCCTCCACGTGAGGCACCAGACCGCTGAGGTAGGTGAACCGCTGACAGCGTGCGAGCCTGGTCGTCTGCCTGTCTGCGCTGCGGCAGGTCAGGTCCGCTGGGATGTCGGCCGGCACAGTCAGCACCTCGGTCTTCAGCGTGTTGACAACCAGACCGACTCTCGATGCCACCTCGACCAGCCTGTCGATCTGGCGCTGGGCACCTTCAACGGACGAGGACAGAAGGGCGAGGTCGTCGGCGTAGCCAAGCACGCTCAGGCGCTTTTCGCCGTAGCGTCGACCGATGCGTCTGCGCAATAGGAAGCCGTCGTCAGCCGAGGGGAGTGCAGTCCGAAGCACCCAGTCCAGCAGCAGCACAAAGAGAAACGGTGCTAGCGTGTCGCCTTGCAGAACTCCCAATGAAGTATCGAACAGGTCAGACAGGCCATCCGCCGTCACCACAGCAGCTCGAGTATCGCAATACAGGGTCGATTAGCTGATGCGGGACCCGGTAGGATCGAAGGTCGAAGGGAAGCGACGACACCGAGTCAAACGTCTTTCGAAAGTCAACGAAGACAATGATCAGCGTAGACTGGGCGGATGTGCGCCTCCTCGATGACACGGCGGAGTGCGAGGATCTGTGTCACTGTACCGCGTTGCGGCCGGAATCCGTTCTGCTCGTACCGCAGGTATGGGTCCAGCACCGACTGCAGGCGATCGAGCAGCAGCCGGTTGAAGAGCTTTGCCGTACAGGACATCAGCGAGATCCCGCGGTGGTCTTCTTTCCGCGTTGTCCCTGCCTTCTTCGGGATCAGCACGATGTGTGCGACGGTCCACTCGGTGGGCGCAGGCCGCGCAGGAGCGCCGGCGAGCACGCGGTTCATGACGCCTGTGACCTGGGAGGCCACACAGGGGAGCCGCAGCACTTCGACCGGAACTTCGTCGGGGCCGAGCGCCTTGCCGCCTGATGCTTTCCGAGCGAAAAGCACAACGTCCTCCGTGGTGACTGGTCTGGTGCAGAAGTCCTCCTCATCTGGGAGCGGCGTGTCCAGTGGGAGCGCAAAACTAGCAGGCAGCGGTGACGCGGGTGCGTTCACGAAGTCGCGCAATTCATTCCTTCATACAAACATATAAAAAGAGCATTTATCATGGTCATTTCGTTATTTAAGCATTTGAAGCTCCAAATGAAAGGATTGGCATAGAGAAACTGGGACCCAATGCTTCAGACTCCATTCTAAAGTCTTAAGTTCACATGAAATCCCCATTTCTCCCCACAGAGATCCCCGAATTCTAAAGTGGTCAGTTTTAGGCATAACAGGAGCTATTTGGCTCCAAATGTAGGGATTGGCATGGAGAAATTGGGACCAAATATTTTGGGCTCCATTTAGTCTCTTAAGTTCACAGTGCTCTTTTTATTGTGGTTGCTTTAGATAGTTAATAAATATATCTATATTAATTATTAGATAAGTATAGTATATTTAGATAACTTGTTGAATCCCATTTTTCTTTAAGGAACTGTCTAGCATTATTTAACCTTTATGCTAATCCTATTTCCAATAAATAAAGATGAAGGAGAAATAAAGAAATTTATATGCTAAAAAAAGTGATAATTTTTATTTAGCTTTATTTATATCTGTTTTATATACTCGTACAAGCTAAGTATAATGGGAAGAAAAAACAAGGATTTCCCATCCAGTAATTTAAAAAATGTTAAGAGTCAATCAATATTAGAAGGCATATTCAATGAATTTCACATCACTAACAGGTAAGAATTAATGTTTGAATTTTTAATACTAATATTATTATTCACCTATATTCTTATTTTATAACTTTAAAATACTCATATAATCCGCAAAACTACTTACTATAAGTAGTCTAGATAAAAGAAACCTGATCAGAAATTATAAACACTAAGTTAATTTTAAAGAATAATATTAATCTTTATTTGCATGTTTTCCTTTTTCAATATTTTGCATTTTACATACTTGATATGTTCATTTACTGTAAAAGTTTGTTTACTTGTACTACATTCAACCCAGACTCAGAACGCGAGTACGTCGCCCTGATCCCACTGTCTGACAAGCGGCTGAAACCTAGACGCACTGTACTATGGATTGGTGTCACTGTGAGCATCTGCCTGCTGCTGCTCATTGGCACCTTCTGCTCATTGTTCTTTCTATTGCCGAGATCAATTGTTCTAACTTCCACTAAGCCTCTGTTACAACCGTATGCTGTGTACTTTAGCCACAGAGAGCGAGTAATGACAATGGACATACAAAATCATGTTAATTTAACTAACGATAATTATTTTTCTATCACGGTTACCAAAATTGAAATGTCCATTGCCTACGGAGACACCAGCCTGTGCGAGACCGCCAATGACACTCTGACAACCAGCGTTGGGCCGAGATCGTTGCACCTGCTTTCGTCTCGGCTGGTCTGTAGGGTTGCCACTGACAGCACCGAGTCTCTTGTGTGAGTCTTGTGTGTAGGGAGAATCTCACCTTGAGATTGTGCTTATCTTCACTGAGAATCTCACCCTTGAGATTGTGTTTATCTTCATTGAGAATCTCACCCTTGAGATTGTTCATCTACATTGAGAATCTCACCCTTGGGATTATGTTTATCTTCATTGAGAATCTCACCTTTGAGATTATGTTTATCTTTATTGAGAATCTCACCCTTGAGATTATGTTTATCTTCATTGCGAATCTCACCCTTGAAATTACGTTTATCTTCATTGAGAATCTCACCCTTAAGATTATGATTATCTTTATTGAGAATCTCACCCCTGACATTGTGTTTATCTTCACTGAGAATCTCACCTTTGAGATTATGTTAATTTTCATTCAGAATCTCATTCTTGAGATTGTGATTATCTTCATTGAGAATCTTTTAAGATTATGTTAATCATCATTGAGAAGCTCACCCCTGAGATTGTGTTTATCTTCATTGAGAATCTTACCTTTAAGATTGTGCTTATCTTCACTGAGAATCTCATCTTTGAGATTATGTTAATTTTCATTGAGAATCTCATCCTTGAGATTGTTCATCTACATTGAGAATCTCACCCTTGAGATTATGTTTATCTTCATTGAGAATCTCACCCTTGAGATTGTGTTTATCTTCATTGCGAATCTCACCCTTGAGACTTACTCAGATTAAAAAATCTCACCTTGATACGATATTTATCTTTATTGAGAATCTCACCCTTAAGACTATTTTTGACTTATGATGAAGAGCACCAATTGAGCAGAAGTCCCAATCCCATGCTTCCCCATTCACCCAGCCGGTTCTGCTCCCTACCCACGGACGAGAATTTGGTCTACCTGCGATTCAACTTCGCCGTAACCTCCAGCTACATGCTGGACCACAAGGAGGAGGCCACAATCTCGGCTGTACAGATTGTGAACTGTTCCAACACAGTGGTGCCCACAACCCTTGTACCGGCTACAACTATACAGCCGACAACTACTGCTTCTACTACTACTGATAGTACTACAAGTAGCGCAATCGGTAGTTCTAGCGTTACATGGACTGTATCGTCGACAGCCTATCCGTTTGATTAACCTTTTCAAAGTCTCCACTTGTTTTCTCCTACCAATTTACTTGTATAAATTGAAATATTTTTTGTTTGTATCAGATCTGTGAAAACAGTTATTTTTGTAATAATGTTCAACTGTAACAATAATTTTCTCTGATTTATTTTTTTTCAAATAGATACTCGCTCTATACTACTTATGTTTTGTGTGCCTGTTGCCCCTCTGTCCGTATGGGAACCGTTTAAAATATTGTAATTTTTGATTCAATTCAATTTTCGAAAAGATTAAATTGCGTTTCATTTTTGCTCGAATCGCGTAGAAAATTACTGGTAAATCTTGTGCAGTTTTTCCTTGTGAGCTGTCATCTTTATGTCTAGCTGTTTGCTACAATATCTTTCATACTCTTATCATATTTGCGAATGGAATGAAAATACAATATTAAGAAATGAAGTTATGAATTTATTTTCTGTGCGTTATAAACTAGCTCGTATATGTTTGTTATGGGTGTATTGACTGTCAATCTGCAGATTACAGCACTGACAGAGTGGCTTTATGCTACGAGCATATTAGTCCGGGCGAGCGTGAGCGCGGACGAAAAGCCACCCCAACTGATACTCCGTGGGATTGTAAGCAGAACCCAGAGCGACCACCCCCAAACACAAGCTGGGCTGGCTGACTAAAGCCTGTTTGCACTGGCGGCACAAACCTGTACAATTGGTCCATTATGCTTAACAGGCATGACCGCGTGTACTACGTAAGGCCCGTGAATGATTTGTCTCAGGCGTCTTCTGCGTCTGATGTAGAAAAGATTAATTAGGTTCCCTCACTGAGCACAAATGCAGAATTTGTCACATGCGTCATGCTCGACATTATAACATGGAAGCAAAAGCGTCTGCTAATTTTAATTGTCCTGACATTCGTGTCAGTTAGAACAGCGTATTTCATTGCGCAAACGACTCGTACCTATAAACGTAAAGCACAGGAGGTTGCTGCACGTACGCCGACGTCTCTACCGTTGCACGACGGGCTGCCTTGCGGCGAGCTGCCCTCCCAGTTCCCGGACTCCATCCCGGCGCTGGTGCACTGGACCAGCAAAGACGGCCGAGTGCCAGCCAAGCTGGTTCCCATTGTGCGCTCCTGGGCACGGCTGAGTAACGGTAGCCGAATCCAGGCCTGGCACTTCATGCACTGGGACGACAAGCAGATCTCCGAGCTCATATCGAAGCACTATCCGTACCTTGTTCAAAGCTACCGCAAGCTGGTCAACGGGCTGGAGCGATCGGACATCGGCCGTCTGGTCGTGCTGCACCACGTCGGCGGTCTGTACGTCGACACGGATGTGGAGCTGCTTCAAGATCCGACACCGCTGCTGAGACCGTCGCAGCTTCAGGGAGCGGGGCTGACTTCGAATTTCGACTGTGAGTCAGCAGTGTGGAGTCAGGAGCCTACTGAGCACGCAGTCTTCACGTTCAATCTTCCGGCACTGATTTCGAATGCGGTGATGATGAGCCGAGCGAATCACAGCTTCCTGAGCTTCGTGCTGAAGACCTGGCCGACATGGTTTGAGCAGAATTGGGCCAACAAGACCAAGAGAGGTCATCGCGATGCGGTGTACGTCACGGGACCCAGAATGCTGCACACATTCTACAAGAATTACACGGCACTGGAGCAGAGCGACCGACCTGTGGACTGGTGCGGCAACATGCTGGCCGAGGCAGACGCCTTCCAGCCCCTCTGGGATGTGGCATGGATTCCAAAAAGGCTGAAGAAACTTTGCCGGGCAAAGAATCTGGGGAGTCTTCCCAAGATGAAGCAGCAGCACTGCAAACGGCTCAATGCTACCAACTTTGAGACAAAGAAAATACCGAACAGTTCTTTCACAGTTCACAAGTTCATGCACCTGAGCTACACTCACAAGATGTTAATGGATAACTCCATGACAATTTCCAGGATTTTACCGACTCTTACATGCAGACTGTAGGATTACCATCGACATGAAAGGGCAAGGCAGTTTGTGCTTTTTTGTTCACCTGTAGAACAGTTTATATTCAGTTAGCACAGTTTTGGTTGTGAAGTAATATGCCTAATTGCAGTTGCAAGGATTAAATAAATCGCCCAATTCGTTACACGTTATATTTCTTTTAGCATGCATGAAAAGATCGAACAAAAGCTTATTTGCCATTCTATTTTTAGTAGCTCGCCAACTGTATTTCCAAAATCATGAAACTGAAGAATTCAAAAGGCCGCTCCGTTGGGGCGACGCTTGCGGAAAATCAATAACAACAGATGCTAATTTAAAGCCGAGCCTTTTCAATTTAAATATGGCTTCTTGTCTATGGCTGAACCTGGCTTCGGTGCCAGCACGAAGTACATCAAAGAAAGATAAGGGCAGAGTACAAAGTTGTAAAGGGTTGTAAAGGGCCATAGACAAAAGGCTTCTTCTGTTTTGAATTGGCGTTTGTTTTTAATGACTTTCCGCAAGCGTTGGCCCAGACTGTATAGTCTGAATTGAATTTCGGCTATAGTTAGTTTATTGGAACCTAACTTTGATTAAAATTGAAGGTAAGAAAGTGAAGTCAAGTTTTAATTGCAATTTTTTGTGCGCAGGTGAAAACGTGAAAGGTGAAACGTTTAGTTTGCTTAATTCGATTCTGTTTCCGAAAAATCCTACTAGTATTTGAACATTCAATTTGTACCCGATCAAAAAGAAGTTGTCTTAAGACGTCTTAGAATTGTCTTAAGATGGCTAAAGACACCTCAAGACAATTTCAAGATATCTTCAACTTTGCTTCCACAAGCTATCCTGATAAAGTTGTCTTGAAGATGACTTGAAATTGACTTTTATGAGATGTCTTGTTGAAGACATCTTTAAGACATCACCTTAAAGACTAAAAATTTACATAAACAACTGTTTCTACTGTAAGTAGGAAGTTTCAGATACAAATTTATCCAGATCGTTAAAATCAATAAAAAATAAAACAAGCAACTATTGTGACATTTATCTAAAAATTTTGTTGTATTGTAGTCTGTGGAAGGTGTGCCTTTTATTAAAAATCGTTTACGCTTTTGAAGTGCAATTATGTGCAATTTTTGTATCGAGTCGTTACAAACTTTGAGACAAAGTTTAACTACAACAGTTTTGATTGGAACAAATATATTTACAAAATTCTAAACAGCTAAGCATTAAAAAAGACAAAGTTGCAATATATATCGGTTATGCTTTTGTTAAAAACAGCTAAAATCAATATGGCGGAACGACATTTTTAAAAAGGACTAAAAGACAACCTTGTGACCGTGAAGGCCGCCTAATTGTCGAACACTTGCTTCTATCTTTTGTGATAAGTTTCAATTTTTCATTGGCTGCTATAGCCTATATAGATTTCTGGTGTAAGCCCTACCCTAGATTTATCTTTACTTAATGCGATAGTGTATTACTATTCGTGATGATACATCTACTATCCTCAAATTAGACCAATTCCTAGTAGTATTTTTTACTAATTCTTCCTTGGATAGCTTCTAGGATTGTATTTCATATTCTAGTGCCAGGTGCCAGCAAAAAAACCAGATTGGCCAGAAATGTTTTTATGCAATAGGCAATAGGAATGCTATGTAACATCCTGACCTAAAAATTACAATTTTAAATTGGACCTTGGATGCAATGTTTTTTTAGTTAGGCCTACTGCATATATATTGCTATGCCTAGCACTAGTAAGCACTAGTTAACTAATGCATAGTCATGTTTACATTTTAAGTTAGGCCTTAAAAGATTCAGGCATTAACTAGAGGCCCATGTACTAGGCCTAAAACTAAAAATATATGTTTTAT
Source organism: Macrostomum lignano (assembly GCA_002269645.1). Lineage (NCBI taxonomy): Eukaryota > Metazoa > Platyhelminthes > Macrostomidae > Macrostomum > Macrostomum lignano. The sequence continues at coordinate 52,159 of NIVC01003065.1, read as the reverse complement.
TTACTTCTGGCTTTTTAAAGTCAAAGTTTTATAGTTGTTGAATTGGCTTATTAGGCTATTTTGTTCTATTGTAGGCCTCTTAGCTGTAGATAGGCCCTAGCTTCTTCCTTAGGCCTAAATAGTTTTTGCTTTGATTTTTATGTCAAAAGTAATAAATAATTTCCATGAGCCTATAGCTAGGTTTATTTTTTATATGCAGAGTTACTTTTAATTTAAAATTGCACCCAGAAATTGAAAATTGCAATTTAGGGACAGTCTTATAACCTGTTTTTATGTTAAACTTGAAGCCTCATTTGCATTGCCCTAAAATAAGAAAAATAAGAAATTGCACTTTGAGCCTTAAAATTGCACTATAAAAATGAGTATAGAGTGCACTTTTGCACCTTGTCTTTGGCAAAAAAGAAAACCTTGGCCTATAGGCCTTTATATGTTGCTTCCTCTTTGCCTTTATTATTGGCTAATGGCATATATATGATGTTTTCAATATATCAATATTTTGAATATTAGGCCTAGTCATTCGTGCTTTTTTCTTGGCTAGGCCAATGAAAATTTAAATAAGAAATAGATATAGCCTTATAATTTATTATTAGGCCTATATCACATTCAAAAATTGGATTAGGCCTAATAGAGAATAAATAGAGTTGGTATGCCTAGAAGTTTTATATAAAATTGATATTCTAATCTTTTTATTTTGCTTTGAGATTAGGCCCTAATAGGGGGCGACCCAGTCCCGGGCCCGGGCCCGAAAAGTCGGGAATCCCGACCAAAATCGTGGCCCGACCCGGGCCCGGGCCCGAACCTAAAAAAGTCGGGAAATCGGGACAAGTCTTTTTTCCCTAAAGGCACTAACCGCGTGCGAATAAGAAAAAAATATTTTTCAACACATTCACACTAATTTACCCTTAATTCCAGCCCCAGGAAAATGCAACTGCAACTGCAAGGCATGACTGCATGAGGCATCTCTGTCTCTGGTCGGTCACTGACCTCACCTCGACCTCACCTGACCTGACTGTGAGCGGTCTGTGATTCTATGAAGCTGTCGGTCACTCACTGTCACTGGTGACTGGTGTCAGTCAAGCTCAAGCCTGTCTGCCCTGCCCCGGCTGTCCGTGAAGTTCGGTGATGTCTGGTGCTGCTCCCATCCCGATTCCCGATGTCCAGTCCAGGTCCAGGCTGCCAAGTCCGAGTGCCGATGCCGACTCCCGTTCCCGTTCCGTCACCGTCCTGAGTCTTGGACAGCTGGACTCCTGTCCTGAGTCCTGACTCCCACTCGAGCTTGAGTCAAGTAACCCACTCACTTAACTAAACAGTCAGATTCGAATTTTCGAGTATACATGTACGACAATAAAATTACATACTGTTCAAAATTGATGATACATATCATACAATATACATACAATATAGATATATGTATATATATATATATGTAATACTGATAGACTGATAGTGATATCATATCTGATACCGATTTATTGAAATTGACATCGTAAAAGATTACTGACTTCTGAGTTTTGACTTTTTCCTTTTTTATCACTTTCGTTTCGTCTGGACTCCTGGAGTGGAGAAGAGAAGTTGAGTGGAGGCCGAGGCCCGAGGGTGGACTGGACTGGACTTTGAACTTTCTGGGCTCGTGGAGTGGAGTCGTGTCGTGTCTGAGGCGTGAGTCGTGACTTGTGACTGATTCGTGATTCGCGAGTTTTGTTTTGACCGTGACGGTGACTCGTGATTGTGTAGTGACTCGTGAGTCGTGATCGTGACTCCGTAAGTGACGGACTACAGACGGAGTGCTAAAAATCACTGCTAGGCTAGTGCTATAAGTATCGAGTAATTATTACTGTCACTTTCGTTAGAATTATACAGTGTAGTGTAGTGTACTCTAATCAATAATCATTTCATCGTCATCCGTCATGTCAGGTCAGTGGTCAGGACTCAGGACTCAGGATCAGGACAGCACAACACTCAGTTAAGCATCGCATCAGTAATAGTAATAGATTTAGTATATTTAGATGATATGATGTGAAGTAGCAATATCATTGATTCGTAGTAGGCTCTTAGCGTGAGCGTCTGTGACCGTGAGCGTCAGCCACAGCCAGTTTCCACTTTCCAGGAAGATCGGATTTTTTTCCAGGAAGATAAAATTAAAACATAGTTTTGCAATACTTTTTTGCAATATTGATTCCACTTTACACGCTGCAGGCTGCAGCCTAAAAGCAAAAATATGATTCTTTAAAAAGTTTATTTGTCATTTTTAAGCTTTTGTAAATAACATTTCCTATTTACATTCCAAGAAGGCTACCATTTTTCCAAGAAGTTTGCTATCTATTAGAGTTTGTAATCGTGTTCATATTTGTATCGTAGGTAGTCGTAGTCGTAGACTTGTAGTATCGTATTCGTAATCATATTCGTTTAAGTAGGTAGGTGAGCAGGTAGGCAGGTATCAGCTAATTACTTGTATTTCCATTGTCTGTTTGCCTGTTCTGTTGAGACAGTTGAGTGTTGTGTTGTGTTGTCACTTCACTTGTGTTCTGTTCTGTTATCTTGTCTTGTTGTCTTACTGAATACTGACTGTGTACATGGCTCTTTACATTGAAGCTATGTAAAGGATCTAAAAATTCAAATAAAAGAATCAATCAATTGATTTGGTTCTTACTTCCTTACTGCTTCCTATGCCAAGTGCCTTATACTTAATGCTTCAGCTTTTCTTCTTTTGCTTACTGCCACTGCCAGTGCCAGCCGCACTGCCGCAGTGACTGCTTGCCTACCTCACTGCTTGTTAGTATCACTGTCACTGGCACACACACAGTACTTGTGCCACACACTCACACAGTGACATTGAATTTGAACTATTGAGTATATTGATATTTGAGTATTAAGTCTTTTAATGTAACTCTTATCTTATTCTGAAGTCTTAACTAATGTATTAAATAATAATAATATTTATTGTATATTTATTATATTTAAATTTAAATATTTATTATATTTAATATAATATATTATATTTATTATATTTATATATTATTATATATTTAATATATTTATATAGGCCTATTATAATATATTTAATGTTTATCATATATTTATTATACATTTAATATATTATATTAAATTTAATATATTGATATATTTATTATATATTTAATAGTAATCCGCATATGCTAAAAGTATTAAGATTTATTATGATTTTTTTCCAATTATTGAGCTGTCCTAAAGATCTTGTCCCGAATTCCCGAGGCCCGACCCGGGCCCGAGTCCTCATTCCCGGGCCCGACCCGGGCCCGACTTTGGCCGTCCCGGTCGCCCCCTAGGCCCTAAGCTTTAGCCTATGTATTTAAGCCTAAGGCAAAGTTATTGTATAATACACTTGTGTGAATATATAGTAGGGGCCTAGGCAATTTATTTATTAGATTTTTAAAGTATATTAGTATAATAATCTATTATTTATTATTTATTGTTTTTTTACTTATGAATTTCAAATTATTTCAGCCTAACAACCTATAAACTATAACTTTTATTAAACTTATCCTTTTCAGCCTTATCAACACATGCTATCCATCATAGTGGAAGCTAACCTGGATCTTGAATCTTCCTGGATTGAGCCAATTCTAAACTACTAAACAATTCTGGCTAGCAAAGGATCAATTTACAGCAAGTTTTCCACCAAGCAATGAGCAACTTTTATTGCATTAACCAAGTATTTCCATGCAATGACAGGGTATGATGCATTATAAAATTATACACTTGCACTTGAGTATTTTTGCATTTTTATTTAGTGTATTTTAACTTGTTTTTGATTCACCATTTTATTGCTTCTGTGACTTTTAAACTGTGCCTTTTATAAAATGAAAATATAAATCATAAATCATAAATTACATTGAACCATGTTTAGAAGCCTACTAAATAGCTTCTCTTTCATATCAATATTGCCTGAAACGAAACAAAAGAGTGCTGTAATATTTTTAGTCATTTTTCTTTTAAACAACTGTGATTGCAATGGCAACAGCATTTCTTAAATGATCTTGGGCAAGACGTCTTCGGCAAGTCATCTGGAAGATGTCTTTAAGTAGATTTTAAGATGTCTTGAAGATGTCTGAAGACGTCTTTAAGTTATCTCTAAGTTGTCTACAAGTGTTGCAAGGAGCCAATTTTTAGACTGAATTAAGTCAATTGTAAGATGTCTTGAAGACATCTTTCTGTCTTATGCAAGACATCTTTAAGACATAATTAAGCCAACTTTTTTTGATCGGGTAGCTACTTACTTACTTACAACTGACGGGGGCGCAGGCGCCGCGAATAGGCCGCGAGGCCCCTATCGCAACCCCAAGGTAAAAGAGCACAAGGATTAACCTTGGGGGTGCGCCCAGTCCCCGCCAGTAGTCAGCAGGTTCGCAGTGGAGGCATCGGCGACCCTCATCCAGCCGGAGTCCCGGACGAAGGCGCGAAGGTCACGGATATCGTCCGGGTGGTCAGCTCGTCCATCCGCTGGGGGTGGCCGAGGTATTTGTGCCGCGCCTTGTTGAAGTAAGGGCAGAAGGTGACGTGATGCTCCGCGGTCTCCTCTCCTATGCCACAGAAAGGACAGGTGGGAGGGCAAACGGTTTGCAACGAGATATGTCTCTGGAAGAATCCATGGCCGGTTAGGGCCATCCACATCTCCCTGAGGTTGGTTCTGTTAAGCGAAATCAGATAATCAGAGACTTTCCTGTTTAGGTTAGGCATGGCAAATCACGGGTTTGCCTGTACTCGGTACAGCTGTACTTCGCCGGGACAAATGGGGGTGTCCCGTTAATGGATAACTCCATGACAATTTCCAAGATTCGACCGATTCTTGCATCCAGACTGTAGGAATTAACTCTGACAAGAGTGGGCGAGGTATTTGTATTTTTTGTTAACATGTAGAACAGCTATATTTCTATAAGTGAGGTAGCCCAGGTAAGTCAATTAGGCCAATTCTTGTAATTGAAGTTTTGCTATTTGGTAGCTGTTTATATGACAGGGGTTTTTGGTTTGAATTTATTGAATCTGTGACAACAAAATCTGAAAGTTATAATAGTGGACGTTATAGTAGGTAATAAAATATTTAAGAAAATATGCGAGATCTACTTCGTACATGCGATAGAAACAAAAGTCTGAAAATAATTTGCTTCTCTTGATATAACCAATTCAGTAAAAAGATACATCTAGCAGAGAAATAACATACGTTCATACTTATTCAAGTTTGCCTCGTAGAATTTTTTCAATTTTTTAACTTTGCTTGACACATGTCCAGTTATGGACGGTAAGAGGGTCGAATTAATGGTTGAGCTTCCCTGCTCTATTAACTAATTGACATGATATGCCTGGTCGAGTTAAAAAAATGTTAATCAAGTGTTCGTTCGTTCGTTAAAGGATTGCAAGAAGATCTGAAGTGTTGACGGAGTTGGAAACTCTAAATAGCTAGCTGTATTCTCCTCAACTGCCAGCAATTAACAGCTATCCAGTAGAATTTTGCTCAGCACAGCTGCATCAACGATGCAACTTCACTGTGGCCCAGAGCTCTCTCCGACACTCCGAAGCAGCGCATGTAACCCTGAAACACTCGGTTATGTTCGGCATAGCGGCTGGTGGCTCCAATCTGCACGCTGGTGCCGAAGTCCGCGCAAGATGTCAGGGTGGCCGCCGAGCCGCTTGCCTGGTTGACTTTAGTTCCGTTGATGTACATGTTCATCATCAGTCCCGGTGTCGCCCTGTCGTAAACGGCCGCGATGTGAGTCCAGCCGGTGCCATCGTTCATTGAAAAAGGAATAAAGGTGCTAGACTGTGGGGATAAAACGATGAACTGAATTCGAGACAATGACAGCTCAAGCCCCAGTCGAGTGTGAAATGTATTAGGCATGGTTATGCCCTCAAGAAGTGGCAGCATGGTTCTCGAGGCATTGGTGACCTTGACCCACACTGACATGGTGAGGCTGGTGAGACACACCGAAGTCAGCTGGTCAATGTTGAACCGCTCTGACACACCCGACTGACCAGTGAAGTTGACGGCGCTGTCCGTGTACTGCATCGGGATGTTCTCCTGCAGGTCGAGATGGCCGCTGTTCGAGACCACATTGCGAGTCCGAGTGGCGTTGCTCATGGGCCAGAAGGCGACGAGGCAGTCGGTGTCGTTCGTCAGACTGGCGGTCTGGAGGCTGTCCGACATGTTGCAGACGCCTGCGCGGTGGCTCCAGGCGATGCAGGGACGACGGAGCTGAGAGCACAGGAAGGCGCACATGCGGGCACTCGAGGCCGCCAGCGAGTGCTGCGGAGTCTGCGGCACCACGCAGCCGCCGAGCGAGATGCTGCTGTGCAGGGTTCCATTGCCGCAGTGCACCAGGAGTGGCAGCAGCATCACCGAAATCAGTCCAGTTAGGATGCTGCAACTCATGCCTTGGTGACGCTGTAGATAGCGAACTCGTTCTTGCTTTTTAATTGGATTTTGACAATTGCAATGCAGCTGCAGACTGGGGCTTCTCAGCAGCTTATTTACTTTAATGCTTTTCCCTCGGCTCTCGGATGTAATGTCTCCTTAAGTATAAATCTCCCCTGGGAGAAAAATGAGGAGTCTCAAAGGTCTATTGTTCGCAGTACAGTCTCTCCCAATTGAGTTGTTTGGTGAGCTGAAGGCAATGACAGCAAAGGACAAAGTTTCCTATAGACGTATTATTTCAGCTTCATATGCAAGCTTTGCTGAATGTTTTCTAGCTGGGCTCTTTAAAACTTATTCAGAATTTGTTTTTTACCGCCTTCCCCTCCGTTGCAGCTTTTTTAGTCAGCTGCATTCTCCAATGAATGGCAGCGCAAAGCTCTTATTAGCCACTGCAGTCAACAGATGCCGCGTGGCAGAAACAAGCCAGGTGACTTTACATAGTTACTATTTATAGTTACGACACGAAGGCTGCCTGTGGCTAGCTATCGTGACACAGTGAATGCAGTAACAGTTATTCTTATCCTCAAGCCCAAGAAAAGATGTCCAACTGCTCTGTCGCCACACTTTGTTGACAAAGGGTTTCACTTTTACTTTAAAGGTTCCTTGAATTCGCTTGGTTAACGGCTTCCATTGGTCATTTCTCGATAGTGGCATGCAAGTAAGAAAATATTTATCCTGTCGCTTTCGCAATGTTTACTGCAAATCACTCACCCACCGATTCACCCATTGGTTCATCCATATGATTCACCCACCGATTCACCCATTGGTTCATCCATGATTCACCCACCGATTCACCCATTGGTTCATCCATGATTCACCCACCGATTCACCCATTGGTTCATCCATGATTCACCCACCGATTCACCCATTGGTTCATCCATGATTCACCCACCGATTCACCCATTGGTTCATCCATATGATTCACCCACCGATTCACCCATTGGTTCATCCATGATTCACCCACTATTCACCTCCTGATTCATTCATGATTCACCCACTATTCACCTCCTGATTCATCCATGATTCACCCACTATTCACCTCCTGATTCATCCATGATTCACCCACTATTCACCTCCTGATTCATTCATGATTCACCCACCGATTCACCCATTGGTTCATCCATATGATTCACCCACCGATTCACCCATTGGTTCATCCATGATTCACCCACTATTCACCTCCTGATTCATCCATGATTCACCCACTATTCACCTCCTGATTCATCCATGATTCACCGTCCTGAACTGCACTGCCGCGACTGCCGGTTAGTGTCTCAGCTGCGGTCTAGGTAATCCTAGGACGGCTGCTTTGAGAAGGGGATTTTTTATTTCAAATTGTCATTCTCTTAGTTGGCTTACGTTTTGGGATTGACGCTCTCAAAGCGGAGCCATGCAAGATTTTTGCATCCACGACTAGCATTGAAAACGTTGAATGTGAAGAGTTTCCCTTTTTAGCATCAAACCTACACCCAGGCGTTTGCTGAGACTCTAAGGCTTTCATTCAAACTGGCAGTTTAATTGCCTTTCTGTCCCTGCTAACGGGCTTGTCAAAGACTTAGCTAGTTGTCATGACAACGAAAACGTCTCCCCTGCACTGACTTGGAATTCCGTGAGAAGCAAGTTTATACAGTCCCGAGCAAGTCGACAGCTGGCCGGAGATGTGAATTCTCCTTATAGTAGACTTTTTACTCTGTCTACCGCTTGACGGTGTCTCATTTTGTGGAACTCTGTGTTGGCCTTCATGGACGAGAATTGGTTAATTGCTTTAACAAGCTCAAAGTTTCATATTGTCAAAGAGACTATAACTTACTAAGCTCAAAACTTCATGAAAGGAGGATAAAATAAAGAATAAAGAAGACAACAGTGCAGTAAGAGTGACTGCTCACACACAACAGACAATGTGAGACCGACAGTTCAAACACAACACTTCCCAGCAACACCAATGCAGCCAGGACTCACTCAACCACGATGCACTGGAGCTGCTGAGCACCGTCTCGAGGGATGAAAACTAGCAGCTGGTGAGCGAGCAGGTCCTTGGCAGCCTGTGCAGCGCACTGCAGCACATCGCTGGCTTGGCTGATGGAGGAGTCGACGGACTCGACTGCCCGGCTATAGCTATTCAATCTACTTGACAGCATTACGGGGCTTATCTGCCTCACATTGGGATTTTACAGCCAAACTTTTGCTTGTACTTGACTCAGTTCCTGTCCCTGTCCCTGTCCCTGCACCTATCCCTGCACCTGTCCTTGCACCTGTCCCTGTCCCTGTACCTGTCCCTGTTCCTGTTCCTGTCACTGTTCCTGTCACTGTTTCTGTCACTGTTCCTGTCCCTGTTCCTGTCCCTGTCACTGTCACTGTCCCTGTCCCTGCCCTGTCCCTGTCCCTGTTCCTGTTCCTGTCACTGTTCCTGTCACTGTTTCTGTCACTGTTCCTGTCCCTGTTCCTGTCCCTGTCCCTGTCACTGTCCCTGTCCCTGCCCTGTCCATGTCCCTGTTCCTGTCACTGTCCCTGTCCCTGTCCCTGGCACTGTTCCTGTCCTTGTTCTTGTCCATGTTCCTGTCCCTGTCCCTGTCCCTGTCCCTGTCCCTGTCCCTGTCCCTGTCACTGTCCCTGTCACTGTCCCTGTCCCTGCACCTGTTTATGTCCCTATTCCTATCACACTATATTTTCCTTATATTCCTTGTAAGAAAATGTAATCGATGCAAGACCCTACTCCATTTGGTAATATATGAGAAAAACTGTATTGCAAAATTAGAATTCTCATCCGCTACTTGAATTTTCTTTTTTTGTTGTAGATTGTTTTTTTGATTTGATTTTTGAAAAAAGCTCACTGTTAATGAGATTAACGTGACTGAAATTACATTACACGCACAGCCTTTGCGTTGATGAACACTACAAGGTTTTTCCTTTGAATCAAAATTGAAAGCTCTTGGATATAGTTATTACTAGTGCAATGACGAATTAATAGGCGTTTTCATTAAATGTATGCTTGGTTAGTGAAAGTATATATGGATAATGGGTGTGTTAACAAAATTTAAGCAAAAATACATTTAAAAAACTAAAATACCGCCATTTTATCATTACGAGTACCTACACAAAACAGCGTAATTATGCATATGCATTTACTTTCTCGATTGCTTAGTCAGAAGCCAGCGATTGAGTAAGTGTAGTGGTTAATATAATTACGTAATAAGCAGATTTGCTTTTACGCTACTGTAAGTAGCTTTTTTCAGGGGAAATGTTAGCAGTTAGATTAAATGGTGGGCTGCTGAGATAGCAAAAAATAGAAAGCAGTTGGACTTTGCTCTGACAAAGCAGACGGTATTGGAAAACAATAAATAAGAAGGATAACATTGCTTATTGCTTAGTGTGTTTTTTACCTTAAGTACTAGGATTAAAAAGCCACAAATTCTAGAGGTGGCAGCGAGTTATCGAATTAAACCTTTCATTTAATAATTACAAACATCACTCGCCAATAGACTGTCAGAACCCACGATCCAATTAGTAGTTCTGAACGAAACATTTTTTTCGTTCATTGAACATGCCAAAAATCATTTTGGTTGCCGCACAACGCCAATTGAGACGATGTCCAAATATTCGGTGACGTCTCCGTTAAGCCTTCTGCTCTGCGACACGCAAGTATTGATGGGAATGGACAATGTAAACTTGAAAATAAAGGGACCAATCTTGTTTTGATAATCTCCAGACTCACCCGAAAGAGTTTAGAGTTAATGTAAAACTCATCGGCAGCTGCTGCTTGCATTGATATGCTGGGCTGGGCGACATTGGCTGTGGTTGTTGCTGCCCCGGCTTGCTCGGCATCGAGGTTCAAGTCGGTCATTGGCTGAGAAGGGACCGCTGCTGGAGGTTCATCTGGGAGTTCTTTTTTGCTGCTCCGAGGCTGACTGCAGAACTGATGGTTTGTACAAGTATAAATGGAGCTCAAGTTAGTTTACTGGTAGCACTCTGTTTAGCAGACTGAAGTTCTGCATTGCACAATTCTTACCTTCTTGAGAGCAAAGATGATTAAAACGCACGCCAATACTAACGAAGTGAAAATAACTGTCAGCACCTTGACCACAAACAAAATATCTAAAATTTTGACGACAAATATGATAAATATTTTCTGCAAAAATGTTTCCCTTCTGCCATGTAATTTTAAAAAATAACTTACTACTCTTCGCGCAATCCGTAGTAATGAACTGTTTAACTTGATGCTGACTATCTGCTTGGCAGATTACTGACACATTGGCTGAGCTGCTACAATTCGAGCACAGCCACTGGGACCTCAGGACATTGTCAGCCACATCGCAGGTTGGATTTTTCACGGCCGTAATTTTCAACTGCTTGCCGTTAGAGTCTGATGCTCTGCACAGGTGCGTGGATGCATCTGGAGACTCAAAGGTGAATTTGATATCAGCGCTTGGAGCTGATGCTGCATTGCAGTTGCCGAATTCTGTGGTGATTTTGTATCGGCCTGGCAGATCTGACGTATGTAGGTTGCATTATTTTGAAGCTGTTTTTGTACGAAGCTAAACAAAAAATTATTGATAGTTTGAAATGCTAGTGACTGATCTATTCCAAAATAATAACAAAAGCGAAATAACCTATCTTATATACTAACACTAAGATCCCCCAGAATTGCAGGAAAACAGAATTCACATAAATAATATCCGTCCCTTGCTTATTAGCCCCCCGAAAGGGGGCAATAGATTACTAGTCCTATATACTAGAAATAAGAATTCAAACAAGAGTCCTAAGACAAAAGAATCAAATATGTTTTTTGCAAGCAATAAAATTATACTGAAAAAAACTTACAGTTTATATAAACGTGATTCAACCACATGTTCACAATGTTCATGCACTGATGATCCCTATTCGACAAGTTCCTAACGAACTTTCTAAGCAACAACATACGAACCTGAATAGGTTTAAAATAGAAATAGTTTTATAAAAAGAGAATGGCAAACTAAACAGATTACTGCGACTTATACGCACCGTTTGGTCGCATCTTACAGTCAGGTAGTTGTCATTCACATGTGCATGTGGTTTTGTTTTGCCGCAGTAGTTCCAAGCTGACGGGTTCAAAATGAAAACCGAACGGATTTGCTCAGAGCTGCAGTGCTCGGGGCCGAGCTGGCTGCTCAAATCCAACTGTGAGGCGTAAAGCTCAACGTCTACTGCGCGGCCTTTTACTATGGAATCAGCTGAAATGTTTTATTGAAAAGTTTCATTAAGCCATCACATGCACAGCAAGCCACCGATGTTCAGTAAGCTTCTGAAGTCCTTACCTCTACTTTCAACAGAGACCGACCAAATTTTTTCACTCTGATTTAGCAAAATGACAAACCAATGAAATCCGTCAACTGCCGACGAGCTGTATTCACCGGAATGAATGAAGTCCCATTGTCCCGACTTGCTTTCTGATTGAGAGTTAAAGCACGTTGATTCATTATTGGCTGTTGTATAGTAAGATGACTGCCATGTGCTGGCGATCCTGTTGCGAGCGATTTTTAGTCGACCTGAAGCATTTAAATTTATATAAAAAATTTTCCTTCAAATTCTAATTATTCAAAAGAATATGGACAATCACCACACTGCCGCCATCTTACACAGTCCCGAAGGCGCGGCTGTGAAACCTTCAATGGCAGATACAGTAAGCAGAATGTAAGCCAGAAACTTCATATCGCTCTAATGGTATTTGAAAATTTCATTTTCTGAAGTCTGCAGTTGCACGCTTGTCTAATGCTTGACGGAAAATGCCAATAAATAAAGTCCAGCACGGTGCTTTGCACAGCAGAGAGTGCAGGAAGTTCGGTTAGAGATTCTCTCTGGTCAGCATTTCAAGTTTCCAGTTTACAAACCAACTGTCTGCATTGAACATTGAAATTGTGATAAACGTGAAGTTCATGAAACTCTGACAGATGAAATCTTGTTTTGGCCAATTCTGAGTCACGCTAATAAACAAATCGATGCAAGACCAATTACAGACAACGAAGCACAAGTAAAAGTACACTAAAATATTATCATCAAAATTCGTTTTTCGCTAGCAAGGTAGATATGCATGTTTTTTTCGTTTTTTTACCTAAATTCCTAATGCCTCACCTTCTGAACGTCAGAATCTCAAACGAAGTAAGCATTGGTTCTTCCTTTGAGATGCACACTTGCAATTAAGTTTAATCAAGTAAGTTTATCGAGGGGGTCGAGAATCGAACCCCGAGCTTTCAGTTATGAGTCTGACGCGATCTTAACCACTAGGCTGCAACCCCCTAGTGAAATTACATTAAGTGAATTACACATCAAAGAAGAGTACGCACATTTGATTCTCGGTTTTTTATCGGTGACTTATCGGCAAAACTTAATGTTTAAATATCGACGGTAAAGTTTATAATTTGCCTTGTAGTTGAGGTGAGATCACTTCGATGTTGTGTCGGGGTGCGTTTGGGAGGGCCAGGGTTTGTGTTGCTGTGTTGCAACCCCCTCTTCACTAATCCTCTTGGCTACTCAATCATCTTCACTAATCCTCTTGTCTACTTAAACATCTTCACTAATCCTCATGGCTACTCAATAATCTTCACTAATCCTCATGGCTACTCAATCATCTTCACTAATCTTTATGGCTACTCAAACATCTTCACTAATCCTCATGGCTACTCAATCATCTTCACTAATCTTTATGGCTACTCAAACATCTTCACTAATCTTCATGGCTACTCAATCATCTTCACTAATCTTTATGGCTACTCAAACATCTTCACTAATCCTCATGGCTACTCAAACATCTTCACTAATCTTTATGGCTACTCAAACATCTTCACTAATCTTCATGGCTACTCAAACATCTTCACTAATCTTTATGGCTACTCAAACATCTTCACTAATCTTCATGGCTACTCAATCATCTTCACTAATCTTTATGGCTACTCAAACATCTTCACTAATCCTCTTGTCTACTCAAACATCTTAAAAAATCCTCTTGACTACTCAATCATCTTCACTAATCCTCTTAACTACTCAAACGCGCCAAATAATGCATAGAGACATAGGCTCAAAATTCTTTGCGCGTGGAAGTATTTGCTACTGCAGAAAAAATACAGTACTCTTCTAGACAGTGACGCACTAATATTTATGTACGAGGGGTGTCCCAGAAGTTGTGTCACTTTTGCTTGCTTCCACAAGTATTAGTGTGTGTTAAAAATGATATGCCTTAAAAGTTAGTGGCTTATTTTAGCTTTCATGCCACGAAATTCCGATTTTTTAATTGCTTCCTGCTGTAAGCAGCATGCATTTGTTCACATACCCTTGGCCATAGAATTATAGTCAGCCTAGGCGTGTTGAAACGGGGAGAAACGCACAGCATCCCGCCCGCTGCAATAATCTATGGCCAACTTCAGTAAGTAAAAAAAAACTCGTATGCATATAAGTATCTAGTTAATGTCAGCCTCGTAGTCGTTAAAAGTAAAGCTTAGTGCTGCTTAATAATTCTTAGTATTGGTTTTGACAATCAATATGAGAAAATGGACAATCAAAATGAAAACAGCCGTAGATCTGCATGCAGCAGCTCAGCTCAGCTTCGCAGCAGCTGCGGCTTAGGCCATAGACTTTTGACGATCGAAATGAGAATTGGACAATCAAAATGGCAACGGGAGCAGTGTGCGCGTTTATTTGAATGAAATTTTAACAATAGAAACGAGAAATTGACAAACAGAAATGGCAACACAGTCAGAAAAATGATGGAAACACAGCAGTCCAGCAGCATAGGTTCAGAACTCCTGCCCAGCAAGGCAGCGTCCAAGCTGACGGAAGCAGCGCAATTCCCACGCAGCTGCCTTGTCTGGAGTCACGGCTTCAGGCAATGACTCACGCGCCACTCTCTCCAGCAGCATGTAACGCCACTCTTCCTGGTTCACGCCTTCTGGGGCAACTGCCTCTTCCTCAACGATGTCAGGCATACCGTTCATCCTTCCCTCATTCCTGTACAGCCTCACGATGCGATGAGCAGTTGAACTTGACAGCTGAAGGATTATTGCTGCGTCCGTGACCGGTGTGCCTCGATCTATTGCCTCGATGAGCCGACGTCTGTCATCTGGGCTCACAGGTGATGCCATCACCAGCAAACTGGAGAGATGGCTGAGAAAGATGGCTGGCTAATGCTTAAATATGCTGCCTCGCTAAACTAACCGCGCGTTGCCATTTTGATTGTCCAATTCTCATTTCGATCGTCAAAAGTCTATGGCCTAAGCCGCAGCTGCTGCGAAGCTGAGCTGAGCTGCTGCATGCAGATCTACGGCTGTTTTCATTTTGATTGTCCATTTTCTCATATTGATTGTCAAAACCAATATCAGTTACATCAGTTATCAGCTAGCATTTTGCAGCCCATTTGGGCTTACGCGCATTTAATTTAATCCAAGATACGTTTGCCAATGTAACAGAGCTTTTGTCTATGGTAGCAAGGCTGGCGCAGCGGCATTTAATTTGGTCCAACAAGCATCAATTTGGTCCAAACACTCGTGAGCCATTGTACAAACTCCTGCCTTATCTCAACCGTCTGCAGGTTGTTGCGCACCGCTGGAATGTCAGCGTCTCTACCAAAAATTTTCAGTTGCTTTTCCAGAGCTCTGCTGATAGTAGAAATCTGATAACCAACTGGAGCTGTTCCCTCAACTTCTGCTGCATTTTCTGCAACGTCAACAAAGGGTTCGTCTCCACTGCATCGAGTAGCAGTTGGACCTGAGGCTCTCGAGCAACTTTCCTTGGCGATTGCCACCCTTTCGCAGGCAATCTCTGCCGGCAGAGTTTCAACGCGCTGCTGGATGCTGTAAACCACCTTTTCTTTTACATTCAGCAACCTTGCAATGTCCTTTGGGTGTTCACCTCCGTCGAGTGCTTCGATCACAAGCCAATGAAATTCATTCAATAGCCTAGCATATGGTCCACAATTCTGGGACTGAGCTGCAAATGAACTAAATGGACCAAATTGATGCTTGTTGGACTAAAATAAATGCCGCTGTGCCAGCCTTGCTACCATAGACAAAAGCTCTGTTACATTGGCAAACATATCTTGGATTAAATTCAATGCGCGTAAGCCCAAATGGGCTGCAAAAAGCTATATTTTTTCAATTCGCAAAATAAGGAGTTTTGGCCATAGACAATTTTTGGATTTCATTATTTCTTTCTTTGTCTTGTGTGCTGATGTGCTAATGTGGGTGCTCCGCCCCAACACCCCCCGCAAGGGGGCTCAGCGCCCCCTTGACCCCGCTTTCTTCTGACTTTGCCATAGATAAAACCGACTGAATGCATTGAAGTAAATGGGATTTTACCATAGACAGTCTCAGCGGCCCGTGAAACGCGGTTTCACGCCCGCTAACTATACCACTAATATAGATGGGCCGCATCGGGCAGAAACGAGCTAACACTCCTCGGCGTTATAGCTCATTTCTGCCCTCTGCAGCCCATCAATATTGGTATAATACACACTGCATAGTGCTTCATGCTCACTCAGAAGAAAGCCACAAGTAGAGCTGATCAAGCACAGAGGTGCAAGACAGCAGCTTGCAATATTTGTTCCAGTCATGGACCCTAACATTCACTCTACAGAAGGGCAGAGACACGCAATTTTTACACTTTGGAGTCTTGGTCAAAAATGCTCTGAAATTCACGAAAACCTGGTTTACAGGTGGATCGAACAGTTCGAGGCTGGCCGGCAGTGTGTTGCTAACTTACTCAAAAGGGGCTAAATGCGCTGCAGGAAAAAGCATTGCGGGCAACGTCTCAATTCAGCCCCATCTACATGTAAAGCCGGCGAAACTTTCTCCCGTCTTCAAAAAACTGTCATTCGACAAGTGCACGTTCAACTTTTATTGTTTAAAGAAACCTTCCTGTCACTCTTCTGCAAGCAACTATGCTTTTTGATTAATATGTAACATATGGTAAAATGCGGATCGTTGGAACTTGAAGAAAATCCGGAGAACGGAGAAATCCATGAGCGATATTGTCCTGGACATGACATTTGTCCGAGTTCGTCTACTGATAAGTAGAAAGTTTAGAGTGCGACTCGAAAAGCTTGCATGGTGGGCAAGAAAATGTCGCTAAGCGAGAGCGCAGAGTACAAGTAGAAGTTCCGTTCAGCCTTAGCTAAATAGGTGCAGAAGTCTAGGGAGGCTATTGGGGCAGAAACCAGTCCTGACAGTATCAGAATGGAGTATAAAAGAATTATACTATATTGTAGAGTGCTTCAGAAGTTTATGCGACTCCTCAGGGGCGCCGCCATCGATTTTATCGTGGAGGAGGACAAGAGCCAAGAATTCTACATTACTAAATTTCTAAATTATCGGTGTTGCAAGCACTCATTTTGGCGCCGCGTTCAGACACTCATTTTTGGCGCCACAGGCACTCATTTTGGCGCCGCATTCAGACAGTCATTTTGGTGCCGCATTCAGGCACTCATTGCCCCGCAGGCTGAATTTAACTGTTTACAGTTAAATAAGCTAGATAGCTTAGAGTCTGCATGACTTTGCAATACCCGTACAAAGCAAAAACACAGGCTAATTGCACGACTTAAATGACTTGACCACGTTCATTGGCTCATAAATAGATTAATTTCGCAGGACAGAAAGCTTGACAGTATTATATTTAGATTGAAAGATATTTTCCCAAGCAGGACTACTGACTTAGTAACAAATTCATATACAGTGTACACGTAGTCGCGGTAAGAAATTTAGAATTTCGTTGCACAAAAATAGAAAAAAATTCGTATTAACTATTAGCTTTACAAGTCCAATGAGATACCGAGAAAAAGCTTGACATCAGCTTGGCTAATAGACCCCAATAGTGTACCAATATAGACCTTTTTGTATTCGCATTCAATGTGTTTTTACGTGGCATCCGTGTTCTCAATGTAATAGAATGGATCTTGATCAGCTTGACTTTCGGGCTCCTTTTGCGGCAAGGAGTTATAGTCGAGCCTGTTGCGTTTAAAGAAGTTGCAGTACCACAGAAGCATAATGCACAGCAGCAGAAGCCAGATGCCAAGGAATATCGCTAGCACAATGTAGCCCCAAGGAATCTCCTCATCAATTGGGAATTCGGCGTTGATAAAGTGGAATGTCTCCATGATGCTGGAATTGTCCGTCTTGTCCACAGACAGAAAGGCCAAGGAGCGCGTCCAGTGAAGAGCAACGTGGCTTCTAATGCTGAACGTTTTCAATCGGGCATCGAAAAACGTTGGCGACCAAATCTTTGCGTGCACGTGCAGATAGACTTTGTCGGCCGTGATGTCCGCTGAACCGTTTCGACTAATCATAGTGCGCACCCGACAGTTGAAGGTGATGCACTTGAACGCGAACGGGGCCTGCTGCGGCTTCTCACAGTCAAACAATGGAATAGTTTCTACTTCTTTGTTTTTAGGCAGCACCTTGGAATCACTAGTTGCGAAGGAACTAGAATTGAAAGCAGCCAGAGAGGTTTCCGCTCCAGCGCTGGTTTGCTGAGCCTCGCGTCTCCGTCGCGCCATCGTTGCTGATGCATTAGTCCGGTGCTTCATCTCCAGCAGCACCAGGTCCGGCTTGAAAAGAAGTTCGCTTAAATCC
This sequence comes from Macrostomum lignano, assembly GCA_002269645.1. NCBI lineage: Eukaryota > Metazoa > Platyhelminthes > Macrostomidae > Macrostomum > Macrostomum lignano. The sequence goes on along the minus strand of NIVC01003065.1, from coordinate 34,126 downwards.
CGCTCCACCGGTTGGCATTCGTAGTCGCTGTTATCAGCAAAGCCTTCCATATCGTTGCTAAGGAACGGCAAGCCAGGCTGTATTTGACTCGTCGCCGTATGAACCGATGAGCCGATGCTCTTCCTGGGAAAGTACAGCAGCAGTTTGTTGTCCGCGGTCGCGAACGGCACTCGCACGGTTAGTGACAGATCGCGGACTGGCAGCATCGGCTTGGAGGCGGCGAACAACTCGTAGGTGTGCTGCAACGGCGGCCCAATGACGCTTCCTGACACGCGTTGTCTCAGCGATTTTAAGTAGGCCTCGTCCGTACTTTTCCGCTGATCAACCACGGTGGTGTCTTCATTCTGAGGCAGCAGTTTCAACAGCAGTGAAGTGTTGAACGTAATATCAATCGATTGTACGTTATCAGTTTCGTCTATTTCTTCCGTAACGTAGGATTCGTATCCCTCATTGGCTAATATATTGATCAGATTGAACCTAGCTCGATAGTTTGAACGCATTCCATCGAAACGAAGCTGCAGGTAGACATTCAGGTAGCCTTCATTGCTCTCAGTTAAGAGATCGTTCTGAAATGGGTACGGTTCAGTAATGAGCAACTCATTGTGCTCACTCCAGTAGGCAACTTTGCTTCTGACTCCTCTCTGGTGAATTTCAGCGTTACCAATCACACTTATTCCGTCGGACAAGACGAACTGAATCGCCGAGCCGCCATAGTAAATGCTTGGCGTTGTCTTGCGAACTAATAGTGCCACAGTAATCGGTTGGAAGGAGCTCAATGTGAGCTGAGATGAATTCAGTAGCTCCAGTTTCAGGTTGCCTTTCGATTCGCAAAAAGAACCTTCACAGACACCGGGCAGAAATCCAAAAATCCGAGCTGTCAATTGGTTGTCATAATTTGGAAACACTTTATTTTCATACAGAATAGCCGGGAAAAAATGATTAGGACCGCCTTGGACTTTGCGGTTATTCATGCGCCACCGAACTAGAACTGCAAGATCTCGCATCAGAATATTTGCTGGCAAATGTCGCGTCGAATTCGATCGAAAACTAATGCGAAATTTAAGTGGAAATTCTAACAAATTAATCTGCTTTGGGTCGACGTTGCGAGCCACTTGCTGCCAGTAATCAAGTCTGGATGTTGAGGGACTAACAGGTTCGATGTCAAAACGTTTAAGACTCTGCGCTTCGACGAATTCCTGAAGCTTCACCTCGAAATCAAATTTGTACTTTCTGGCATCGCCACCTGGGCCGGTGCGGAAGGAAATGACCATATCAACTTCCATAGATTCTCGATTTTCAAGATCACTAAATTTCACATCTTTAATAAAAGTTCCGTGGGATTTAATCTCGATGGACATTTTCATGAGAATCCTTGCTGGCAGGAGAAGTACGTGACCGCTGTTGATGGCAGTGGCTACAATTTCATTTTCTCCGTTTTTATCAAGATCATCGGCTACGGCCAGACTCCAGCCCAGGCCAGACACGCCTGGGAATAAGTCGGTTGTGGCTTCTAAAATCTCAAACGGCTCAAGTGTTTGCTCAGCTCGATAGCTTCCCTGTCCCAGAAACAGGTATACAGCTCCCGTGGCGTTAGGGCCGCAGCCCGGACAACCAACCGCAAAGTCCTCACTGCCGTCGTGGTTGATGTCGCCGATGTTAACCACGGATATGCCGAGTCGACCACCGGGGTCGCTGCCGCAGTACCGAACCGGAGCGGACTTTAAAGCCAGTGAATCTCTTTGACTGTCGGTCCAGTCGGCTTCAACGGGCACAATGTAGACGCAGCCGAAATTCACGGTCAAATTGTTCGATTCAAACGGTGCGCCCAGTATTATGGCGGTAGTGTTTATTCTAGTTACCGGATTCACTGACTTTATTGTAGCGCTCGAATAGCCCATGTAGTTAAATGCTTTTCTAAGGTGACTATAGTATGGGTTTTCACTTCTCATAACGATTCTTTGAAGATCTACTTTTGACGGTCGTGTTCGCCACATCAAAGTGAAGGTTATGCTGGCGGAGTGCGGCACCGTTGCGTACAGATCTGGGTTCTGCTTTTCTGGCTCACAAGTCAACGAAAAACCTGAGTAGTCATTTTCGTCTCCCATCTTAAACTCTTCGTAAGTCGTCTCGTTAGTTGTCAAGGACACTGAGGCTAGCCCGCCCTTCATGCAGAACGGGCCAGAGATGGCCAGTTTCGGCGCCACGGGATCGTATAGCATCGCGTCAAAGCCGCCCATGCAGTTGCCAAACATCTTGTCATGCACGTGATTGGGCTCGTATTTGAATACCTTCTGTATCCAACGCGGCCGAGAGTTCACCGATCGCCAATAGGCGCAGAGACCCGGCGTGACCGAGTGATTGAAACTATTAGCAAAGTTGTAGCCAGGAGCGCACACCGCGAACTGACCATTTCGTAGAGTAGAAATGCTCGCTCCGAATTGAACTACGCTTCTGTTCGCGTGCAGGTCTCGGTCTTGGCTAGCGAAGTCAAACAAAATCTCTGCGCTAACGCTGCGCAGCTCTTTAGTCGTGTTGAACTCGTCGCCCGTTAGTTTCACTCTGTAGACAACTCCGCTAGTGACAGATGTACCTGCGGCTGCAGCTCTGGGATCGGAGACCAGCAGGTAGTGATCGTTTGATTGCTTGAGTACTGCAACTCGATAGCCTAGCAGAGACCTTCCACCAGCGCTGCTGTTGTCTCCGCGAAGCACAAAAGCAGAATCTGCTACTAGAAATCGAATTGTAGAGTCTCCGTTGCGACAATGAGTTCGAGTCACTAGTAGTAAGGCTAATAGCAATAACAACTGCGACTTCATTCCGAGGAGACTGGTGTCTCACTTTAGTTGAAGAAAGTCAAATAAGCAAGTCAGCTTCGTGTGGCCTTCGCTTGCTGCCTTGCTTTGTTTCTTTCCTTTTATATTGCTGCAGTGCCCATTTAAGTAAGCGGCAGGAAGTGAAGAAGGTTTCAGGCCTAAGCGTGCTGCGGTTGCTGACTTGGCGACTGCCTGATCCAACTGACGCTTTCTCCTTAGCAATCCGCCATCTAAGGAATTGCAAATTGATAAACAATAAATGTGCGCTAAGCTGGCTGTTTTTCATCACTGAGCGTGGAGGGTTGTTCGGCAGACGGGGGGGGGGCTGCATTTGCGGCACAGCCAACTCTCAGTGCTGAGCCCTGACAGCCCTGATGCCTGCAGCCAATAAGGCCAACTTACTTATGCAGCATGACTAATGCTTCGAATGCTTATAGTTTGGGCTGAAGAGGGCTGAATTTGGGTCTTCTAGCTATATATTGCCATTAGTATTAGCTTGAAACAGCAAACAACTAAATTATTGGGGGGTGGGCGGTTGGGTACAGAGAGCTGAAACAAGAGCTGGCAATTCGAGGAAACGACAGAGAAACTAAAAAATAAACTTTTTCTACATGTAGCCAGTAAATGAGGGCGTATCATGGTTTTTTAAACCCGTTATAAGCAGATACATATTATTTTAGTCGACGTTTTTGCGAGATACACTTAATAACCAGCTTAATATAGCTTAATAACCAAAATCGAAGCTATACTGACACCCAAATCGAAGCTATAGTGACACCCAGATTGAAGCTATAGTGACACCCAGATTGAAGCTATAGTGACACCCAGATTGAAGCTATACTGACACCCAGATTAAAGCTATACTGACACCCAAATTGAAGCTATAGTGACACCCAGATTGAAGCTATAGTGACACCCAGATTGAAGCTATACTGACACCCAGATTGAAGCTATACTGACACCCAGATTGAAGCTATAGTGACACCCAGATTGAAGCTATACTGACACCCAAATTGAAGCTATACTGACACCCAGATTGAAGCTATACTGACACCCAGATTGAAGCTCCTGACACCCAGATTGAAGCTATACTGACACCCTAATCGAAGCTATACAGACACCCAGATTGAAGCTCCTGACACCCAGATTGAAGCTCCTGACACCCAGATTGAAGCTCCTGACACCCAGATTGAAGCTCCTGACACCCATATTGAAGCTTCTGACACCCTAATCGAAGCTATACTGACACCCAGATTGAAGCTATACTGACACCCATATTGAAGCTATACTGACATCCAGATTGAAGCTATACTGACACCCAGATTGAAGCTCCTGACACCCAGATTGAAGCTATACTGACACCCTAATCGAAGCTATACAGACACCCAGATTGAAGCTCCTGACACCCAGATTGAAGCTCCTGACACCCAGATTGAAGCTATACTGACACCCAGATTGAAGCTATACTGACACCCTAATCGAAGCTATACAGACACCCAGATTGAAGCTCCTGACACCCAGATTGAAGCTCCTGACACCCAGATTGAAGCTATACTGACACCCAGATTGAAGCTATACTGACACCCTAATCGAAGCTATACAGACACCCAGATTGAAGCTCCTGACACCCAGATTGAAGCTCCTGACACCCAGATTGAAGCTCCTGACACCCAGATTGAAGCTATACTGACACCCAGATTGAAGCTATACTGACACCCAAACTGAAGCTCCTGACACTCAGATTGAAGCTCCTGACACCCAGATTGAAGCTTCTGACACTCAGATTGAAGCTCCTGACACCCAGATTGAAGCTCCTGACACCCAGATTGAAGCTATACTAACACCCTAATCGACACTGTGCCCTTCGGGATTAATTCCAAACTTCGCAGACGCCTGAGTGCATAATTTATACTGGATTTAGCAGTAATTAAGTAGCATAAAACCGGTTTGCATCCAAAAGCCATGCATCTTTTTGGCTCCCAAAGCGCCGCGGATTACGCTGGTTTTAAGGAAATCTTTTCTGAATTCCTCAACCGTTGCCGTTGGTGAAGATGGATTAGGATGCCAACTGCAGTTCAATCAGGATTGGGGACGACCGCAAATTATTCAGTATAACAAATTGGGGGGAGGGCGATTTATATTAGAGTGGTGTGGATATTTTTTTAGAATACGCTCGTAAGAATAAAAGTCCCTATGCAAATGACTAGACTAACACTGCTATATGCATATATAGCGCCTTCTGTGGTAATCGGAGACTGGAAGGGATCCAAGCAGATGAGGGCTAGAGAAGGGGAAAGCGGCGGATATTGGCAAGGGTCCAATGCGCTAAGTTAGTGTCCTTGAGATGCGCCAAATTAGTGTCCTGAGATGCGCTAAGTTAGTGTCCTGAGATGCACTAAGTTAGTGTCCTTGAGATGCACTAAGTTAGTGTCCTTGAGATGCACCAAATTAGTGTCCTGAGATGCGCTGAGTCAGTGTGCTGAGATGCGCTGAGTCAGTGTGCTGAGATGCGCCAAGTTAGTGTCCTGAGATGCACCAAGTTAGTGTCCTGAGATGCACCAAGTTAGTGTCCTGAGATGCACCAAATTAGTGTCCTGAGATGCGCTGAGTCAGTGTGCTGAGATGCGCTGAGTCAGTGTGCTGAGATGCGCTAAGTTAGTGTCCTGAGATGCACCAAGTTAGTGTCCTGAGATGCACCAAGTTAGTGTCCTGAGATGCACCAAATTAGTGTCCTGAGATGCGCTGAGTCAGTGTGCTGAGATGCGCCAAATTAGTGTGCTGAGATGCGCCAAATTAGTGTCCTGAGATGCGCCAAATTAGTGTGCTGAGATGCGCCAAATTAGTGTCCTTGAGATGCGCCAAATTAGTGTGCTGAGATGCACCAAATTAGTGTCCTGAGATGCGCCAAATTAGTGTCCTGAGATGCGCCAAATTAGTGTCCTGAGATGCGCCAAATTAGTGTCCTGAGATGCGCCGAGTTAGTGTCCTGAGATGCGCCGAGTTAGTGTCCTGAGATGCGCCAAATTAGTGTCCTGAAATGCGCCAAATTAGTGTCTTGAGATGCACCAAGTTAGTGTGCTGAGATGCACCAAATTAGTGTCCTGAGATGCGCTAAGTTAGTGTCCTGAGATGCGCTGAGTCAGTGTCCTGAGATGCGCTGAGCCAGTGTGCTGAGTTGCGCTGAGTCAGTGTGCTGAGATGCGCCAAATTAGTGTCTTGAGATGCACCAAGTTAGTGTGCTGAGATGCGCTAAGTTAGTGTCCTGAGATGCGCCAAATTAGTGTGCTGAGATGCACCAAATTAGTGTGCTGAGATGCGCCAAATTAGTGTCCTGAGATGCGCCAAATTAGTGTCCTGAGATGCGCCAAATTAGTGTGCTGAGATGCACCAAATTAGTGTCCTGAGATGCGCCAAGTTAGTGTCCTGAGATGCGCCAAATTAGTGTCCTGAGATGCGCCAAATTAGTGTGCTGAGATGCACCAAATTAGTGTCCTGAGATGCGTCAAATTAGTGTCCTGAGATGCGCCAAATTAGTGTCCTGAGATGCGCCAAATTAGTGTCCTGAGATGCGCCAAATTAGTGTCCTGAGATGCGCCAAATTAGTGTGCTGAGATGCGCCAAATTAGTGTCCTGAGATGCGCCAAATTAGTGTCCTGAGAGGCGCCAAATTAGTGTCCTGAGATGCGTCAAGTGAACGGACGGAGGATGAGAGAGGTTGAGGTTGAGCGGCAGACTCGGCCTTTTAATTTATTGCTTAAATTTTCATCAGAGATCGTAGCTACAATCAGCTTGAACCATACTTTTATGAACTAGACGGAGAAAAGTTCATAAAATCTGTTTTTTTTCTGGCAACTCTCACCTTGACAGCTTCAGAGTGACTCATTGCGCAAAGTTTAAACAATTTTAAGCTACTGGGAAAAAAGGAATTGATGAACAACCGGGATAGAGATAGGGCACGGCGCTCTAGTCGGGGAAAATCTTCTTTGTCCGAAAAGTTTGTTTTTATCTCTCTCTTATCCGTGCAGTGCCGCGGTTGGAAACGTCCCTAATTCTAAATCGCTATCCCATGGTTCCATAAGCTGCAGTTCGGAATTATGCAGCCAGAGACTATACAAGCCAGACTAAACTAATCTATTCTCTCCGCGCGAACATAAACACAGTGCATAAACACTGCAGTAGGGACGGGGCTGTCCTCCGCGTTGACTAATAATAAAACATTATTTCATCAAAATGCCACCTAGCTACATTTCCATGGCTGCTTACCTTTTTAGCCCATATAGTCAATAGTCGTCGCCTTAGACTATTTAGTAGATTGTAGGTACGACGCTATATACGAGTAACAACGAGATACACACTCTCTGTGCCTTAGATGTGGGCTCTCATCAGTCTAAATAGCATTGATCATGGACGCGTTTTACCGCGAAGATACTTTGGCCGGTGTTTTTTGGAATTCCCAGACATCGATCATGAGTCGAATAACCCAGCTACTATTATGATAGATAGTTAAAATTAAACAGGCTTAAAATGGGCCTACAGGACTTCTTTTTTTGACGCAAATATTGGAAACGGTTTAACTCGTACGTGAGTCAGCGGGAGTGACTTGCAAGGCTTTTAGACTATGTAATTAGGGCTAAAAACTATCAATGGAAAACTTCCTATCTCGTTCGTAAATATATATGCTTTTTGCAGAGAAAAATCGCGCACGACTTAAAAGTGTAGCGCATACCTTCTTCATTCTACAATCTGTCCCTCATCGTTCCGTGATGCCTGAAGGACTTCAGGTGATAAATCTGTCTGAATTCTGATCTAGAAAACGAGTTTTGAAAGTTCAAAATGGAGCTACACAGATTAATTTTAGGCTGTGAAGTTTGAACAGCTAGATTTCTTCAGCAATAAAATAAAACAAAAAAATCTAGGACAATTAATGTACTCGATTATTAGTTTAAATGTCACAAAAATGCGTAATAAACATCCAGGAAATCGGTGTAAAAATTGTTATCGGAAACATGAAGACAAAAACAGATCGAGATTATCGGTAAGGAGAACGTGACACGGACACAGCTGGGTACGTGTGGAATACGTGTTTACGTGTGGCTGGGTACGTGTGGATACGTGTGGCTGGGTATACGTGTGGATACGTGTGGCTGGGTACGGGGCGGGCCGCCCCCCCCCCCCCCTAAATCCGCCCCTGTATAGTACACTTGTAGTACTGGAAAATGAAGTCATACACGATGTACATGTATGCATAATATGTAATGGACATGGCGATTGAACAGATGCAGTTTTTATTATATATTTTTCTGTATGTGGCCTTAATTACTAATCGTAATCTGCATATTTTTATTAATTTGGCCGATTCGGGGCAACAATTCTTTTTATCAAGATCTAGAATAAAACTTCAAAAGCTATAGCGGTCAGACGGACTTCAGTATCATCATGACATACTATATGCTGTGTTGCACAGTAACTCACGAAATGTGAATTGATATTTGTGCAGCAATAATTTTATTATGCCTGAAATTGGCGCCTATCTTTATTGCTTTTTTGATTTTGGTAGATACCCCTCATAAGTCGCTTTATCATAGTATTATATGTGCCACTTTATGGTAACCGCGATGCATTATGGTTTCTCTTAACGCTGCAGAATGGCTCGGGTTAGATTTTATAAAGCTTTTAGATCGGGATCTTTGTTTCGCAAGTAATTCGCAATATACGCGATGAAGAATCTACCACATGTATACGTAATTTTAACATCGAGGTAACAGAGTTTACATGTATTGTGCATTTAAATTTATAAACTGCTGAATGTGATCGGGAGCAGCGCCATTCCACTAGCCCTTCCGCCTACATGTATGTACATGATGTATGTCAAGTTGTTTTTTAGTATGTACCCACATGCATACGTCAAAATTCGTACTATATATGCATTTTACCTGGATTTACCAAACATATGTTACGGGAAAAATTCACAGAATCTGCAATTGCATAATGGCCTCACCAATTACGTACGAAATTGAATTTTAACCCATGCAGCACACCATTGCTTTTGCACATGTACATGTTACAGAGAGCAAAATACATATGTATAAACTATAAATCAAGGACCACTGCATGAAGTCACCTTGTTAAGTATAATAGTCCAGCTTGTTATACATATGCAGTATATTTACAGCTACATGATGTAGTTACCCGTACATCTACAGTGTGTACATGCACATGTACAATTTGCACACAGTCGACATACATATACTACTCTATATCGATTAGACAATTTTATACCCAAAAAGCTATATGGGCGTTGACGTGCTAGCGAAAGGCAGGAAGGGAATGTTTTCCCTATTCGCTTGCTATCCACCAGCAGCAGTTGCTGGCGTCAGACGTACCACCGCTAGTGCTGGGAAAATACATGTACAGTACATGTACAGTACATGTACATGTAATAAATAAATCCGCCAGCAATCCGCTGCTAGAGTTTTAGCATGGGTAATGTATACAGAGTTTATAACTTGTAAAAATGTACGTATCCACTAATCTTGGCAGAAAAAACTTTGGTGAACATTTGCCATTAACGGTAAATTTTATTCAAAGTTAAAATTATAAAACAAAGGGATTAGTGGATTTTTTTTAATTCAAAGTTGTTACGTTGTTCAAGGACACAGTATTTCAGCTCCAGCTCTAAGAATTAATTTTTATTCTCAGAGCACATAGACAAAGACTTAGAACTGATATAAAGAGAGCAGAGTTCTAACGCAGCTTTAATGTACATGTATCGGTACTTTGTATCACGAAACTTTTTTTGTCTTTTCATCCTAATCCTTTACAAATAGTTTAATGTTGATAAATTATAAAAAAAGCTTTCATCGATGCGAAAAAACTTGTTCGAAGCACATAAATTTGTTTAAAACTTTTACTTGCTAGTCACTGTGGCGCGATTTCAAATTTTCCGCGCTTGCACTTGACCGCAGTTGCTTACTGAATTTGACGTTTTCCAAAAGTTTTAATTCTGCCTTTTTGTTTGTATTGGTCCACTATGCCCGTGTCTATACTTAAGTCTTTATTTAAAGTCAAGTACTCAGTAATTTAGAGAAATATACAATGGCCAGGTAGCTAGCCAGGCATTGTAATTTGTTAGGAAAATTTTGATAGATAAAAAAGTATCTTATCTGCAACTGCAACTCTATTTATTGTATTATTATGGCCAGTGGCCACAAATAGCCAAATATGCATAGGCATAATATTGATAAAATAAGTGCAATTAATTAATTAGGGAAAAAATATTAAAGTATTATTGGTGGGCAATGTAATATTAATTAATAATTAAAATATTATTTGTAAGATTTAAGATAATGTTCAGGTCCTAACGTTAAAGTTCTATTTGCTTGCAGCTTGATTTAGATATGAAAATTAATAACAAATAATATTATAGGCTGTCGAAAATCAGTATAAATTTTACATTTTATTATGTATTTTATTGTTATTGATTATAGCAATTCCGTAAAACCCATAAAGTACTTTACTATAGTATTAGATCAAAATTCATTATGCATGTAGTATTTGCTCTCAAGAAAGTATTTCTAACATTTTTCTAAAGATTTTGATAGCTTTTTAAAGATATAAAGTTATAATGGGGTAACTATATAAAAAAATTTAAAAATGATTTTCTTTAGCTTAATTAAGGTCTTTCCTATCTATCTCAAACTATATGTATACATATATCTTTTATAAGTTGAACTAATTCTTAATTTCTTATACCACTATCAATATGGCTAAAATCGCCTTTATTTTTATAAAATCTAAGCTTGAAGCTAACTTTTATATGCTTTAGTACAAAATAATAATTGACTCAATAAGTTGCCAATATCAACAAACTTCATTTGTGTTTTAAATTCGTTTGCAGGAAGACTTAATACCAATCCTGGCGGCCAGTTGTGGCCAATACTCTATCATGGAAATTATTGGCTCAGGCACATATGGTGTAGTCTACAAGACTTGGGACAATCTCCACAATCGGCCTGTTGCTTTGAAGAAATTTAAAGCTGAGAGGTAAGTCAGCATAGTTTTGATTTCAATTATTTTAGCTACAACCTAAATTTACAAAAAATTCATAAATTTTCCTATTGAATAAAAAATATGTACATGTAAAAATTTCAATATTCTTCTCCAATCCCAATCAGGTTCGACAACGATTTCAATGGCGCGCCTCTGCCAGCACTAAAGGAGATTAGCATCCTGATCGAGTTGAAACGAACCAACCATAGCAACATTGTTAAGTAAGTAACGACTTTCTTGTTCTGTTTCTAGACTGGACCAGAGGCATTACCTTGATGGATTAAAATTCTTATCTGTGGAGAAATAATGAAGGCACGCACAACAGGCTACTCTCATGAGTAGCTTGATGCAACAGTTCCATGATTTTGTTAAAAGGAGATTGTAATGGCTATTGAAATATTTTAACAGTCTTCGCGACGTGCTGGAAATTGGACCCGATTGCTACATGGTGCTGGACTACATGGACTGGGACCTGTTCCGCCTAATTTATCACTTCTCGGAGCGAAGGAAACACTTTGAAAAGAAGCAGGGACACCAGAGGCAATTTCAACACGCTGCCCGGATGCCAACTGGCGAGTTGCCACCTAAATTTGAAGCTATCCCTGACGGTTATGGATTGCCGCCCGAGCTTTACCAGGTGTGTGAAATTAGGGGCAAAGCATGGCATGGGCAAGATCAGTAGCCAGGGATAAATGGCACCCACTTAGAGTAAATGGCACCCCAGTCAGATGAAATGGCACCCCGGTCAGATGAAATGGCACCCCAGTCAGATGAAATGGCACCCACTCAGATGAAATGGCACCCACTCAGATGAAATGGCACCCACTCAGATGAAATGGCACCCACTTAGATGAAATGGCACCCACTCAGATGAAATGGCACCCACTCAGATGAAATGGCACCCACTCAGATGAAATGGCACCCACTCAGATAAAATGGCACCCACTTAGATGAAATGGCACCCACTCAGATGAAATGGCACCCACTTAGATGAAATGGCACCCACTCAGATGAAATGGCACCCACTCAGATGAAATGGCACCCACTTAGATGAAATGGCACCCACTTAGATGAAATGGCACCCACTCAGATGAAATGGTACCCACTCAGATGAAATGGCATTCACTCAGATGAAATGGTACCCACTCAGATGAAATGGCACCCACTCAGATGAAATGGCACCCACTTAGATGAAATGGCACCCACTTAGATGAAATGGCACCCACTCAGATGAAATGGCACCCACTCAGATGAAATGGCACCCACTCAGATGAAATGGCACCCACTTAGATGAAATGGCACCCACTCAGATGAAATGGCACCCACTTAGATGAAATGGCACCCACTCAGATGAAATGGCACCCACTCAGATGAAATGGCACCCACTTAGATGAAATGGCACCCACCCAGATGAAATGGTACCCACTCAGATGAAATGGCATTCACTCAGATGAAATGGTACCCACTCAGATGAAATGGCACCCACTCAGATGAAATGGCACCCTAGTCAGATGAAATGGCATCCTAGTCAGATGAAATGGCATTCACTCAGATGAAATGGCATTCACTTAGATGAAATGGCACCCACTTAGATGAAATGGCACCCACTCAGATGAAATGGCATTCACTCAGATGAAATGGCATTTACTCAGATGAAATGGCATTCACTCAGATGAAATGGCATCCACTCAGATCAGATGAAATGGCATTCACTCAGATGAAATGGCATTCACTCAGATGAAATGGCACCCACTCAGATGAAATGGCATTCACTCAGATGAAATGGCACCCACTCAGATGAAATGGCACCCACTCAGATGAAATGGCACCCACTCAGATGAAATGGCATTCACTCAGATTAAATGGCACTCACTCAGATGAAATGGCATCCACTCAGATCAAATGAAATGGCATTCACTCAGATGAAATGGCATTCACTTAGATGAAATGGCACCCACTCAGATGAAATGGCATTCACTCAGATGAAATGGCACCCACTCAGATGAAAAGGCATTCACTCAGATGAAATGGCACCCACTCAGATGAAATGGCACCCACTCAGATGAAATGGCACCCACTCAGATGAAATGGCACCCACTCAGATGAAATGGCACCCACTCAGATGAAATGGCATTCACTCAGATGAAATGGCATCCACTCAGATGAAATGGCACCCTAGTCAGATGAAATGGCACCCAGTCAAATAAATGACATCCACTCAGATTCAGAGCCTCAGAGGTCGGTGACGCAGAGTGATTCAGCTGTGTACTAACCGCAGCCAAGTGTGCTTAACTTTCAGGTTTCTAACTAGCGTTAGAACCAGCAGCCCACTGGTCTAATGCATCTATTTAAGCATTCACTATACTGTAATTTGCAGAGTATCGCAATGCAACTACTCGAGGCCGTGAGGCATTGTCACAGCATGAGCATCGTACACAGGGACATTAAGCCAGCCAATATTCTATTATCGAATCGCGGCGTTGTTAAACTGGCGGATTTCGGCATGGCCCGAAGTCTGTCGCACAGGCGTCGAACTTTGAATTTGTCGGTTGTGACTCTGCCTTATCGAGCGCCGGAGTTGTTGCTGGGGACGCCAGATTATACGGAAGCTGTGGACGTCTGGTCTGTTGGCTGCGTTATTGCTGAGATGGTGAGCATGGTTGTTGGCTGCTTGGTATTGACATTAACTGTGGTTTTTAAGCTGGTCTGCTCTGGTGTGGTCTAGTCTGGTCTGGTCTGGCCTGGTCTGGTCTGGTCTGGTCTGGTCTGGCCTGGTCTGGTCTGGTCTGGTCTGGTCTGGTCTGTTCTGGTCTGGTCTGTTCTGGTCTGGTCTGGTCTGGTCTGGTCTGGTCTGGTCTGGTCTGGTCTGGTCTGGTCTGTTCTGGTCTGGTCTGTTCTGGTCTGTTCTGTTCTGGTCTGGTCTGGTCTGGTCTGTTCTGGTCTGGTCTGGTCTGTTCTGGTCTGGTCTGGTCTGTTCTGTTCTGGTCTGGTCTGGTCTGGTCTGTTCTGGTCTGGTCTGTTCTGGTCTGGTCTGTTCTGGTCTGGTCTGGTCTGGTCTGGTCTGGTCTGGTCTGTTCTGGTCTGGTTTGGTCTGGTCTTTTCTGTTCTGGTTTGGTCTGGTCTGGTCTGGTCTGGTTCGGATTTGTCAGATTTTGGCTGTGCATTTTCTTAACTGTATTGTAAATAATTTGTCAATGGATGCTTTTATGTAGTTTTTATTTTATTTTACGGAGTCAATATTTGATTAATTAATTAATTTCGCCTTCAATAAACAGATCACTGGCTATCATCTATTTTATGGTGACAGCGAAATTCATCAACTATTCCTTATCTTTGAGCGTATGGGTAAGTTATTATTCTTATTAAAATTTGAAAAAGGTTATGATTCAACCAGTATTCAAATTATATATAGGAGAATTAACTACAGTATTCTGAATCGCCTGAATATTTGTTTCTATTTTAAGGCACACCTGACAACTCTAACTGGCTAGGGGTGGAGCAGCTACCTGACTACAATCGGGAATTTCCGCGTTTTTATCCGCACGGTTTCCACGATTTTAATTTGCCAATCTGCGCTGAGAAGCTTATTAGGGTGAGCTGATATAGATTTTTTAAATTTAGTATGGTGCTTTGTCAAGGAACGAGCTAAGTATAGCATCAGGTTAAATGATAGGCAGTGGCGTAGGGAGGATTTTTAATTTGAGGGGCCACAACCCTAAAGGGCGCCAATATATGGCTGCTTGATGGGCGTCCCTGTCTCCTGAGTGGGCGCCCCTGTCTCTTGGTGGGTGCCCCTGTCTCTTGGTGGGCGCTCCTGTCTCTTGGTGGGCGCCCCTGTCTCCTAAGTGGGCGCCCTGTCTCTTGATGGGCGCCCCTGTCTCCTAAGTGGGCGCCCCTGTCTCTTGATGGGCGCCCCTGTCTCTTGGTGGGCGCCCCTGTCTCTTGGTGGGTGCCCCTGTCTCTTGGTGGGCGCTCCTGTCTCTTGGTGGGCGCCCCTGTCTCTTGGTGGGCGCCCCTGTCTCTTGGTGGGTGCCCCTGTCTCTTGGTGGGCGCCCCTGTCTCTTGGTGGGCGCCCCTGTCTCTTGGTGGGTGCCCCTGTCTCCTGAGTGGGCGCCCCTGTCTCTTGGTGGGTGCCCCTGTCTCTTGGTGGGCGCCCCTGTCTCTTGGTGAGTGCCCCTGTCTCTTGGTGGGCGCCCCTGTCTCCTGAGTGGGCGCCCCTGTCTCTTGGTGGGCGCCCCTGTCTCTTAGTGGGTGCCCCTGTCTCCTGAGTGGGCGCCCCTGTCTCTTGGTGGGTGCCCCTGTCTCTTGGTGGGCGCCCCTGTCTCTTGGTGGGTGCCCCTGTCTCTTGGTGGGCGCCCCTGTCTCTTGGTGGGTGCCCCTGTCTCTTGGTGGGCGCCCCTGTCTCTTGGTGGGCGCCCCTGTCTCTTGGTGGGCGCCCCTGTCTCTTGGTGGGCGCCCCTGTCTCTTGGTTGGCGCCCCTGTCTCCTGAGTGGGCGCCCCTGTCTCCTAAGTGGGCGCCCCTGTCTCTTGGTTGGGGCCCCTGTCTCCCAAGTGGGCCCCCCCTGTCTCTTGGTTGGGGCCCCTGTCTCCTAAGTGGGCCCCTCTGTCTCTTGGTTGGGGCCCCTGTCTCCTAAGTGGGCCCCCCTGTCTCTTGGTTGGGGCCCCTGTCTCCTAAGTGGGCGCCCCTGTCTCTTGGTGAGCGCCCCTGTCTCCTAAGTGGGCGCCCCTGTCTCTTGGTGAGCGCCCCTGTCTCCTAAGTGGGCGCCCCTGTCTCTTGGTGAGCGCTCCTGGGCCCTATCTCACAGTGCCTCACGCCCCCCCTGGCCTCCTTCGTGCGCCACTAAAGTTAGAGTCAGCAGTCCGATTGCCGCAGATCCAAATCTTCCAGTGCACTCAATTGCCTAATTATACGTATTGGGTGAGCATTTTTGGCCACCCTATATATGTATTATAGTCTACAATAGATTTACAGTGTATATGCATGCAAAATCATTTTGTGGAATTTGATTGAAATTTTTAGGCCATGCTGCGCTTGGATCCGACAAAACGCTCCACAGCTTCGGCAGCTTTGAAGCACAAGTTCTTCTTTGATACCACCGTGCAACCTCTGGCGCTGTTCCTGCAGGATATTGCTGAGCGTGAGGATTGACATCCGATGGCGTTTGCTTGCTAGATAGCTAGCATCTTTTTTATGAACACATTTCTTCTTGACTTCGTTTTGTTTTGGTTTTTTTTAAATCTATTGTTAGTTGCTTATATATTTAATGAGGCAAAAATATGTATTGTAAATGCACACTGCTATTTTATTAAAATTTACAATCCCGTTGCTGTTAAAATTTCTGTTGTTTGTCTATAATTGCTGCAATTAAAACCGTTATCAGCCATTTATTTGTTTACAATGTTAATCTTCGTAAATTCTAAACTCTAGATATTGTAACTTTTAGATAAGCATTGTATAAGTACTTCTGATTTTTCGAAGTACATATATAAGATCCTTCAAATTTTGATGTCTACCGTTGTCGCAAATTTTATTAAATTCTTGGCAGAAAATAAAATTCTGTTTGTTTTGTTCGAATTAGGTTCATCTGCTACAATATTTAATATTAATAGTTACATGTATGCTTTATAGGGAAAATGAGTCGTACATGTACACGTGCATAGCTATAGGTGATTTTTTTCAGTTACCCGTCCATCCATTCAATGGCAACCGACGTGTTTCCGACATCTAACGACGTCGCTGAGAAATATGTACTTACTTTTCTATTGCACAGACGTTCAGACGACGTATACACGTACATGTATGACGTCGTTATCCATCGCTGTAATGTAAAATTATACATGTACATATTGTCAGCGATGTCGATTGCATAGCATATCAATTTCGATATTAATATCAAAGTACATTTCAATTCGACAGCCGCGAGGCTATATGGAAATTATATACCATATTCATGTGCGCGCCATCGAGGGGACAGAGGATATCCATGTATCGGCCCCCAGTAAAAGCTATGACCGGGTCCGACAAGCCAAATGCTCTGCCCCCAATTGTGATCAACCCTTTATGGAAATAATGCATTTTTTCAGGGCGCCAATTAACGCCTAATTAGGTGCCAAAAATGAGTGCCTGAATGCGGTGCCAAAATGAGTGCTACAAGGAAAATCACTGATTCCTAGAATAATGTTGGAATTTTAGTAGTAATGTAGAATTAGAGCTTAGCAATTCGCCCCATCAAAAAATCCTTGTATCCCAACCCAAGGTCCTTGGACTAATCCCACCTTGAACATATGCAGGCTTCATCATCATAAACCCTAAATATCAAAAACCCTAGATATCATATTCTCGAAAATCTAAAATGCCGTGAAAAGGCAATCTTTCTGAAAGGGTCAGTATTGAGCAGTTATATTGAATTGAATTGAATTGAATTGTTTTCAACAACCTATGCTGCGGAGTTTTTACGTCTTACAGTTTTAACAAAGTATACGTTAGATTGCGATTCCTATGTAGGAAGTTCTATTTTTAATTTAAACTTGTTTTTTATTTTGCAAATAAATAGTCAAGAAAACAAATCAATGAGTTTTAAAACTTTTATACAAAATTACAACACGTTGAATATTTTTGCATATAACGTACAAGGACGACTTAAGTAGAAGGACGGGAAACCTCGTTTCTTAGAAAGTTTTTGAAGGCACTTTTTTTCGAAAAAATACACTGCGGAGATAGGAAATTTTCATTTTTTCAGCACAAAAATTGCTATAACTTTTGATAGGAGGCAGATCCAGTGTTGATCTTTTGATATGTTGTGCCTTTTTTATTGCTCTATCGATATTTATAAAGCTTTCCGTTCAGAAAATTAGGATTCTATGTTAATTTTTTATTCTACGTATATTTTCATGTGTCTTGTGCTTGAAATACATTAGAATGCCACGGCTTGGCTCTTTGATTTTATGAGTCTATTTTATCCTTCTTACCTGACTGTATAGCAAATAGTCGTAACATAGATGATAAAATAGATTCATAAAACCAAATATTAGAGCTGTGTCATGCATTTTTGTGATTTTTAGATACAGGAAATATACGTAGAATAAAAAATTAACATAGAATCCTAATTTTCTGAACGGAAAGCTTTATAAATATCGATAGAGCAATAAAAAAGGCACAACATATCAAAAGATCAACACTGGATCTGCCTCCTATCAAAAGTTATAGCAATTTTTGTGCTGAAAAAATGAAAATTTCCTATCTCCGCAGTGTATTTTTTCGGGAAAAAGTGCCTTCAAAAAATTTCTAAGAAACGAGGTTTCCCGTCCTTCTACTTAAGTCGTCCTTGTAACGTATCGTATCAATTTAGTGTGTATACAATTTCATTTTTAGTATATGGAAGTCAAGGTTGTTATTGTTAATGTAACCCAGGCATACAACTCTATCTACTATCACTATTACCTCAGAGAAAAAGATTTTTTATAATTTTACTTTTTTAAGAAACGTGTCAGGAATCTAGTCTAGTCTTGACTTTATTACTTTTAAGTTTTTTTGAGTTTAAGTTTACTTTAATGCTTGTTTTATAATTGTTCATATAATTCATAAATAATTAGGCCTAGTCATTGCCATAATGCCATAAGACTCCATATGTAGAGAGCCTAGGACTAGGCCTACACTGCTACCCATAAGTCATAAGATAAACAAACATATCTATCTAAGCCTTCTCATTAAAATGCTTTTTTTAGATTTCTTGGTTGATTTTTGTCTAGATATCTTTATTATATAATATTAATGGCAGTGCTTATTTAGCCGGTACCAGTCAAATAAGCGCATCACTATTTAGCTGCATACATGCGCAACAGTCGGCCGAGTCGGCCGATCCGGCCGACCGATTTGGCGGCCAACCAAGGAAGTCGCAAAAATGCCAACCCGAAAAAACACGGAGTAGTAGTACTAAGTAGCTGACGAGGCATTTTGGCTTTATAAGACAGTCATAGTTACTCCTGCCGTTTACCCAAAGTTGCGTTAATTTTTCTTTCGGGTTTTTTACATGTAAGTCGCATTTTTGGCCAAAAACTACGTCGCATTTTTGTTAAAACTAAGTCGCATGGCCGACCAAAATTTGGAGGTTGCGCATGTATGTTTAGCTGTCCTATCCTGCCCCACTGCTGGTCAAATAACCTTATCACTATTTAGCTAGCAATCCTGGCCCCCAATGGTCACAGCCATGCCAGTCAAATAAACCTGTCACTATTTAGCTGGCAGTCCTCCCCTTGCTGGTCAAATTATAAAGTTATATCCCATATATATACATCCAAGTGACCCTTGCCGGCTTGCTTTCTTGTATGCTATAGACAGAGTCATAGATACATGTATAGTATGGCCTGGGCCTACAACTAGGTGGGTGTCCATCTCTGATCTTCACATTTATAGTTCCGCCTCCTACATCTACATGTATCCAATTCTGTGCCTTCCCACATCTATCCATTGCACTAGGCCTATGTATTATATATGATACATATAAAAGTCATAGGCCTAGGCCTTTAATGAGTTTATGCGCTATAGTTTGCTCTGCTTGCCTAGGCTAGGCTACATGACTAAAGGCTAGTAGCTATATGTGTATGTCAAGGATTACTAGAAAGTTATAGCAAATAAAAATCAAATGCTATTTCATGCAGATTCTATATAATTTTATTACTTGCCTTCAAGTTTGTTTAATTATTTCTAGAAGTCTTGCATATTCCAGAAATTATTTATAGTAGCAGAAGACATGACATATAAACAAATGAAAAATTAATTATGCATGTTTTTTTACTTTCACCTCAGTCTCTGAATTAAAACCACTCATTAAAGCCAAAAAACCACTGCAAACACCTTTATTGAAAAACTTCAAATTTATACTATGTATAATGTAGCTAGCTTATAGTACATTAAATTAATATAATTTAAGCTCATAACAAGCAGTGCAGCTATAAAATGTATAAATGTATTTTGACCAGTGTGGTTATTGGGGGTTAGGATTGCTAGCTAAATAGTGATGAGGTTATTTGACTAGCAGTAAGGTAGGACTACCAGCTAAATAATGATAGGCTTATTTGACTAATAGTGAGACAGGACTGCCGGCTAAATGGTGACAAGCTTATATGACTGGCAGTAGTGCAGGACTGCCGGCTAAATAGTGACACGCTTATTTGACTAGCAGAGGGGCAGGGCTACTAGCGAAATAGTGACATGCTTATTTGACTGGTGCCGGCTAAATAGTAGCAAATAAGCACTGCCAATATTAATACTACATAATTAACAAATTAAAAAAAATTCAATAAAATAAATATATTATGGCCTATATTCTCAATTTGAAAAGTGGGAGTAGGAATGGCATATCTTAAAAGCAAATAGCTTCTGCAAAAAACAGTATTGGTCAAATTGCTCAAAAATCAAAGTAACTAGAGTAACTTTTGCTTATCAAACTTTCTATTTTGCTATATTGCTTTACCAACTATTTCTTTTTGTTAATTTGATACCATTTAGTTAAAAGAATCCCTGACTCTAATAAGGCTATTATGGCTATTAAAAGTGTTTATAAAACTTGTATTTAGAAAAGTAATTAGAAAAGTTTGATAACTTTAAAAAGTAACTTGCTTAACATAAGAAATTCCACAATAAGAGTGGATAATCAGGTAAACAAAGGGCAGTCAGGGCATGGTATACAAATCTGTTACCAAAGGCAGCTTGGCATCATAGCATTTATTGCACTGCTGGCAGCTCAATAGTGTTGGGCACTAGTCCATTAATAAGCATTAATAAGTGTTAAGATTTTTCATTAATGTTAATGGACTGCCGTTAAGATTTTTTTGAACTAGCAGATTAACAAATTTGCATAAATAATTTTGTCAGTTAACAACAAATTAATTGTTAACATTAATGACAGTGTCAAGAACAATGATGCAAAGAAAGAACAAAAATACAAGTCTGACAAGAAGTTACAACATTATGAATACATTCAAATATACCTAAATGCCTAATTAATCTCTTTGTTTATAACAATGATCATGCAGATATAACAACTTCTAACTAATAAACTTTAATATTAAAATTGTGAACTTTATTGCTTGCACACATCAATGGCTTTGATTTACTTCTTTGCCAATTCTTTGCCAATGTTTCGTAACTTTCTGCTGCACCTGCTAATGCTACTGAAACAACCTTCCTATTTGTATTTTTATTATTAACTAATTAGCTTTCAATTTCCAAATAAATAAGTTATTTTGTTTACCGTATGCTTACTTTTAGTAGTATTATATCTATAAAGGTTATTATTATTATTATTTGTTATTTTTAGCTTTTAAATCACTTGGGTAACCTCTATGCTTTGCTAAAAAGATGGAAAAGCAAGAGCAATGCATTATAAAGTCTGTTTTGGAAAAAAAAGTGCAAGATTTTGGTATTTTCTATGTTAACTTTAACAGATTAACATTTATTAACAATTATCAGTTAATTTTCAGTTAATTTAACAAAATTAAGTGTTACAAAGTAAATTTTTTCTCATTTTAATGCTAACGCTTTTGCCATTAACAGAAAATAAGATTTTCATTAAAGGTGCCTAACATTGCAGCTAGACAGCTGGTAGTAGGTACTAAAGCAAAGGCAGCTAGACACTAGTCTAAAGGTGGCCAAGCACCAAAGGTGCCTGAGTATCAATTTACTATATTGGCAATGCAGGGCATCTGGCAGGGAAATGAAGATATTTGTGACTGACAAGACTAGTATTATTCACTTGACACTTTCTACTTAGAAATTTGGGTTGTAGAGCATATTTATAAGCAATATATTAGGTTTATAAAACTATATATTATTTTGCACTTGTAGCTTGTATTAGTAATACTAAAAGCAGCTGAAGGTAGACCAAATGCAATCTATAAAGCAAAATAAAAATATAACCACACATCAAAGTAGGGACTCCAGTGAGATTACCATAAGCTGATAATTGCACGAAAAATTGTAAAATAGTGTTTTTAAAATGAAATTGCTAGGCATAGAAAAAACAAAATATACATGTTAAAGAAGAGTTTATACTTGTTTTAATTAGTTAAAGAAACAAAAAATGTATATGTTACAATGTGAGTAGTGTCCCTCTGAACTTTGTATTTTTTGCATACACTCATTTTGTCTAATAACTCATTTGAAAGCTTCTTTATTTAGGTGCTTCCTTTAAAGAGCCTACAAAGTGAGTAGCTCTTAGAATGTTTTTCCTTTCCCTCTGTCTTAAATTCTCATTAGGCTGAGTGTACTTGGATTTGCTGTCAAATTAAATTTTGTTTTAAAAATAAGTATACCCAGTTGTGCTCCCTTTTTTTAAATTAGCTTTGAAAATGTGACCAAGTGTTTTGACAATATTTTTTAGAGTAGCATATTTTTGAATTACCTTTAATTAACTGACTATTTACTGTCATTTACTGCCATCTAATGCATAAGTAGTTAAATACAACAATCCAAAAGAAAATTTCTGCATGCTTTCAGCAAAGCTTTAAAATATAAACATGAGCCAAGCGGAGCAGCCATGCTACACTCTGATCAACATGCCGACTGACTCGGAGCCGCCATCCGAGCAGAAGCTTCGCGAAGATCTTGAAAAGCCCGACGTAAATGGCAAAATTGAAGCCTTAAAAAAGGTCATAGCCATGATTATTAATGGAGAGAAGTTTAATAGCTCCCTGCTAATGACTGTGGTGAAGTACGTGATGCCCAGCCAGGACCACATGATCAAGAAGCTGCTGCTAGTGTTCTGGGAGGTTGTGCCCAAATACTCGCCAGACGGCAAGCTGCTTCACGAGATGATCCTGGTTTGCGACGCTTATCGCAAAGATCTGCAGCATCCCAACGAGTTTATTCGCGGCTCAACTCTTCGATTTTTGTGCAAACTGAAAGAGCCCGAACTGCTGGAGCCGCTGATGCCGTCAATTCGGCAGTGCTTGGAGTATCGGCACACCTATGTTAGGCGAAATGCCATACTGGCTATCTTCACCATCTACAAGAACTTCGATTCGTTGATACCCGATGCTCCGGAGTTGATTGCTTCTCTGCTGGACCAGGTGAGCGATTCAGGACGGTGATATGAGATTTTCCAGTCATTTTTATCCATTCTACTCTAATGTCGAAGAATTCTGGTCTGTATGTACATATATCAAGCATGGTGACCACTGATAAAGGGAATCCCCCTTTTAGCGTGTCTAGCAGAGGGGAATTCCCGCTCTATTTATATCCAGCGAATTGCCACTGTAGGGAAATACCGTTTTATTTATACTTGTATCTATTTAGCCTTCACAATTCAAAGGCAAATACCAGTTTATTTATATTGAATATTACGCGTACTTTACTGTTGGAGAAATTCCGTTCTGTTTAGATTTGTCATACATCATTTTATACGGAAATCCTTTTAGCCCTTCTATTTTTGTCCAGCGTACACCGTTAAAATGGGAATTCCCTTTCTATTTATATCTAGCGTACTATATGTTAAGCAAAATAAGATAAGACTATTAAATAACAGTCTAGTTAGTACAGATATATTAGTTTATTTATTAAAAACAGTAAAGTAGGGCGCAGGTCCTAAACAATTTATAAGACATTCAATTAGGCGGGGGTTGAGTGCAGATAAGAAAATGAGGGGTGGAGTGCACGGGTGAGGAAAGAGGCGAGATTAAAGAGCCAATCAGAAGGCAGCGAGGGAGGGAGAGATAAGAATAACAAGACTGAACTAAACAGAGAGAGAGACTAAACAGAGTAAACACAGAAACAAGGTCAAATAAACTGAAGAATTGACTAAGAAATTTGCGGCATACTTCAATGTTGACGAAATTCCGTTTTATGTTTGTCCAGTGTACATATATAAATATAAAACACAGAAGACAAAAGTCAATCCACCATCTACAATCCCAGGAGCAAGACGCCTCGTGCAAGCGCAACGCTTTCATGATGCTGCTGCACGTCGATCAAGAGCGAGCTCTCAATTATCTAAGCACCTGCCTAGACCAGGTGCACACTTTCGGCGACATTCTCCAGCTAGTAATTGTGGAGTTAATCTACAAAGTGTGCCACGCCAATCCCACCGAGCGGTCCCGATTTATCCGCTGCGTGTACAACCTGCTGCAGAGCAGTTCGGCTGCTGTTCGCTACGAAGCCGCTGGCACCCTGATCTGTCTCAGCTCGGCTCCGACCGCCGTTCGCTCGGCCGCCTCCGCCTATATCGATCTCATATTGAAGGAGAGCGACAACAATGTGAAACTGATTGTACTGGATAGGCTGGTGGGTCTGAGAGAGACTCATGAACGTATTCTGCAGGATCTTGTTATGGACGTGCTGCGTATCCTGTCAGCTACGGATTTGGAAGTGCGTAAGAAGGCCATGGATTTGGCCCTGGAGCTGGTCACTGGCCGCACTATCGAGGAGGTAGTTGGCGTGCTTAAGAAAGAGGTGCTCAAAACTTCCGCAGCTATTGAACAGGTTAGTTTAACAAAGCTGGAGTTGTTTGAGCGTGTCCTTAGTTTTAGTCTCTTTCTGTCGGTCTGTCTGTCTGTCTGTCTGTCTGTCTGTCTGTCTGTCTGTCTGTCTGTCTGTCTGTCTGTGTGTGTGTGTGTGTCTGTCTGTCTGTCTGTCTGTCTGTCTGTCTGTCTGTCTGTCTGTCTGTGTGTGTCTGTTTGTCTGTCTGTCTGTCTGTCTGTCTGTCTGTCTGTCTGTCTGTCTGTCTGTCTGTCTGTGTGTGTGTGTGTGTGTCTGTCTGTCTGTCTGTCTGTCTGTCTGTCTGTCTCTGTCTGTCTGTCTGTCTGTCTGTGTGTGTGTGTGTGTGTGTCTGTCTGTCTGTCTGTCTGTCTGTCTGTCTGTGTGTCTGTCTGTTTGTCTGTCTGTCTGTCTGTCTGTCTGTCTGTCTGTCTGTCTGTCTCTCTGTCTGTCTGTCTGTCTGTGTCTGTCTGTCTGTCTATCTGTCTGTCTGTCTGTCTCTCCGATCCCTGACGGGCTAAGTCTACCGCCCCAACCGAATCCCCATGGCTCAGGAGGAGACCGGCCGCTACCGTCAGCTGCTGGTTCGAACCCTGCACAACGCCTGCATCCGATTCCCGGACGTAGCGCCGCAGATCGTCCCGACCCTCATCGAGTTCCTAGCCGACGGCGACAACTACAACGAGAAGGCGCCTACAGGGGCGGCCGAAGACGTGCTAGTGTTTGTTCGCGAGGCCATTCAAAAGTTCGATCATTTGAAATCGTTGATCCTGCAGAAGCTGATGGAATCGCTGGCTACGGTTAAGAATGCAAAGATTTATCGCAGCGCTCTGTGGATCCTTGGCGAGCATTGCACCGAGGTCGAAGACATCCAGAGCGTCATGACGCTTGTTCGCCAGGCACTTGGCGATCTGCCTCTAGTTGAGGACGAATTGAAACGAGCCGCCAGTACAGGAGAGGATCAGGACCAGCAGCAGGAGTCCGCCTTGTCTTCTCAAGCCTCCGGCCTTGCACAGAAGCGGGTAACGGCCGATGGTACCTACGCTTCGCAGACTGCCTTCTCTGTGACCGGCGGAAAGGTGAATATTTTAACCTTTAAGCCTAGCCTACCTTTGGCGCCACTAACTTATAATTATAGATTATAACTTTGGTCGCTTTTTTAGTCTGGCAGTTCCGGCGGCAAGTCGGGCGGCGTCGGCGCCTCCTTAGGTACCGACAAAGACGACAGGCCTGTGTTGCGTCGGCACCTGTTGAAGGGCGACTTCTTTATTGGCGCCGCTCTGGGCACCGCGCTGACTAAACTGGCTGTGCGATACTTGGCTAGGTATGAATGATTGATAGTCCCTGGTTTTTCATTGAATTGGCCTTCTGTATAAATCTGAGGCCATTCTACATGAATCTGAGGCCATTCTACATTAATCTGAGGCCATTCTACATTAATCTGATGTCAAGGAACAAAAATCTGAGGTCATTCTACACAAATCTAAGACCATTCTACACAAATCTGAGGCCATTCTACACAAATCTGAGGCTATTCTACACAAATCTGAGGCCATTCTACATAAATCTGAGGCCATTCTACACAAATCCGAGGCCATTCTACACAAATCTGAGGCCATTTTACACAAATCCGAGGCCATTCTACACAAATCCGAGGCCATTCTACATAAATCTGAGGCCATTCTACATAAACCTTAGGCCATTCTACATAAACATTAGGCCATTCTACATAAAAATGAGGTCATTCTACATAAAACTTAGGCCATTCTACATAATCCTAAGGCCATTCTACATAAATCAAAGCATAAATTTTCTAGTGCTGCTTCAATCTACAAAAATTTAAGGCCATAATACATGATTAAAGTCTATTCTACAAGCATTCAAGCCATTCTGTTGACTCCCACTTCAGAGTGCCGGACCCGACCCGTCAGAACCGGTTCGTTGCCGAGTGCATGCTGGTATTGTCGTGTATTCTGCATCTAGGCCGCAGCGGTATGCCTGAGCGACCAGTGTCCCCTGATGATTTCGAACACCTGTGGCTGTGTATGAAGGTAAATATAGGATTAAATAATTTGATGGAATATAGATTTCTTTTCTGCATAATAGCAAAAACATTTTTAGAATAATGGCGATTTAGACACAAAATAACTCACCATGTCAAGTGCTTGCCAAGGGGAATTTCTGTTCTTTTTTCTACGCTACGTACATGTATATGTACACTTAGGGAAATCCCCGTTCTATTTTTAGACAACATAAATTCACACGTAGAGAGATCCCTGTTCTATTTTTACGCAACGTAAATCCACAATAAGGGAGATCCCCGTTCTATTTTCACTCAACATAATTCCACAATAAGAGAAATCCCCGTTCTATTTTCACTCAACATAATTCCACAATAAGGGAAATCCCCTTTTTATTTTCACCCCAAATAATTCACCCCACCTAATTCCACTATAAGGGAAATCCCCGTTCTATTTTTAACCTTAGGAAAATCCATATAATATGTCGTTCCAAAATGCACATTAGGAGACATCTAAATTCTGTTTTTTAAACCACTTCCAATTCTATTTTTAATTATTCTACTCTTAATAATCGACCTCCCCAGGTCCTGGCCGAGCGCTCTCAGCCCATGATGGAGGTGTTCGATTTGTACTGCCGCGAGGCCCTCGACCAGCTGCTCAGCTCGCAGCTAGCCGAAGAGAAAAGCTGCGAAACTGTTCGAACAAAGCGCGCCGTTCAACCAGACGATCCCGTCCGCTTCATCCAGCTGGCGCCGGCCAACGAGTTCGGCGATCTCGAAGATCGCTTCGACCTCACATTGTCGCAAGCCTTGGGCACAGCCGCCAAGCCGGAGTCGGACATCCTGCTCAGCAGCAAGCTGAATAAAGTTACTCAACTCACCGGCTTCTCTGATCCTGTCTATGCCGAAGCCTACGTGCACGTTAACCAGTACGACATAGTACTCGATGTACTTCTGGTTAACCAGACAGCCGACACTCTGCAGAGCCTCAGCCTCGAATTGGCCACTCTGGGCGATCTAAAATTGGTTGAGAAGCCGGCACCGCTTACCTTGGCCTCGAAAGATTTCGCCAACATCAAGGCTAATATCAAGGTTACAAGCACTGAGAATGGCATCATATTCGGCAATATTGTTTACGACGTTCGCGGCGCCGCCGGCGATCGGAACTGCGTCGTATTAAACGACATTCACATCGACATAATGGATTACATAGTGCCTAGCCATTGCTCGGATGTTGACTTCCGCCGGATGTGGGTAGAATTCGAATGGGAGAATAAAGTGGCCGTTGCTACGGGCATATCGGATTTGCGCGACTTTTTAGCCCACCTGATCAAAGCCACCAATATGCGCTGTTTAACGCCGGAGAAAGCGCTGACAGGCGAGTGCGGCTTCCTCGCTGCCAATCTCTACGCCAGGAGCATCTTCGGCGAGGACGCGCTGGCCAATTTGTCTATCGAGAAGCCACCGAACCAGCCAAATGCCCCAGTGACTGGGCACATCCGGATCCGAGCCAAGAGCCAGGGCATGGCTGTCACCCTTGGCGACAAGATCAACATGAGCCAGAAGCAGACTCTGCGAGCGCCTGCCTCTTGAATTGTGACTGAATGACTAAAAAATAACCAGTAACTTGAACCCCTGTGTAGGACTTTAGTTATAGTAAGAATACGGATTGGTTATTGTTACTTTTGCTTGTTTGTTGATGTCCCTCCGTTTCTTCGTGTTTCAGCGACTCGACATTCATTAATTTGATTATTATAGCGGTAATCTGTAGACTATATTGATTATTTCCGATAGCAAGTCACTCTGGGACGCTTCTTGGCCTGGGTACCGTTTTCATCGGGTTTGATTTAAGAAAGTCGTCTGAAGAATCTAGCTAAAGAATTTGCAGAGTTTTACAAATAGTTTTTTCTCTCAACAAAATCACATAGACTTCGTTATTGGCATGTCTGTTCTGTGCTTTAATAATTTGAAAATTTTACTTAAATCACATTTCTTTGTTGCACTACTTATATTGCTAATCGAGTAGACACTAAAGCGCATTAGTTTGCGTTTAATAAATATTACTACTCGACGCTTTATGTAATTGGCCTCTGGTGTGTGTGCTTGTTTCCCTTATTCTTGATTCTATCAATCATTTGAAGTTTTTTTTGTTTTAACTAAGCTTCAGTGTTTTATGGTGTCTTGTATTTTTAATTCTGTATACTTATTTATTAGCTCATATATAATAATTGATTGAACTATGGATGTCATAGTCATCGCTGTCTATGCCAGCAAAGTGAGTTGAAATATTATCTATTTGTTGAAATTCTTTCTTTGCTACCAAAATTGCTATTCTGAAATATTTAATAATTTAATATGATTTATTGTGTAGGAACTGTTATCACCCTGCCAACTCCTCCGTTCTAACATCGCGAATAATATTTATTTAGAATAAAAAACCCGAATTTGCGTGAATAAAAATCTGTTTGAGAATCTTGATCATTCTTATTTGTTTGTCTATTTGACATGGGTCTGATTATTAATAAAACTGGTACAAATTATTCGGAAACGAACATGTTTCCTTAATATTTGTTTGTTTCATGTCTTTGACTCTACTCGCAGATTTGCGGTGATTCTGTTATTCATTTTTTTCTGAGTTATTACTAATATCATTCTACTTTTAGTCTACACTATAGTGCTTAGTGTCGTCTTTGATTAAGCTGATTTAAGATATAGCATGTTTCTGTCTTTCTGTCTGCATAGTGTCTGTCTAAGTATCTGTCTGTGTGTTTGACCGTCTTAGTCCGTCTATATGTCTGTGTCTATGTCTGTCTGCCTGTCTGTCTGTCTGTCTTAGTGCCTGTCTGTCTGTCTTAGTGCCTGTCTGTCTGTCTGTCTGTCTGCCTGTCTGTCTGTCTGTCTGTCTGTCTGTCTGTCTGTCTGTCTGTCTGTCTGCCTGTCTGTCTGTCTGTCTGTCTGTCTGTGTGTCTGTCTGTCTGTCTGTCTGTCTGTCTGTCTGTCCGTCTGTCTGTCTGTCTGTCTGTCTGTCAGCCTGTCTGTCTGTCTGTGTGTCTGTCTGTCTGTCTGTCTGTCTGTCTGTCTGTCTGTCTGTGTGTCTGTCTGTCTGTCTGTCTGTCTGTCTGTCTGTCTGTCTGTCTGTCTGTCTGTCTGTCTGTCTGTCTGTCTGTCTTAGTGCCTGCCTGTCTGTCTGTCCTAGTTTCTATCTGTCTGTCTGTGAATTGTCGCTAGTCTTAGGCAATATATTCAGATAGTGATGAAAAGTGTAGATGTTTGTTTATCAGACCAAATTGAACACTTTTGCAGCCTCTAATTGTCTGGTCATCTTAATTACTACGAAAATGTCCACCTTAAACAGCTACGCGTTGATTTCGTGTACAACGATATGGTGAGTTTACAAAAATCAATCATGCAATTCAAGGCAATGAGTATTTTTATTTTAAAGAATAATATTTTCAGTGCCCGAGGCTTGTCGGTTACATAACATAATTATTCGCCTAATATGCATAGCAATCTTGAAAGAGCGTTATTGTGTGGCCTAGGGGGGGGGGGCGCTGGGAAGTCTCTGAGCTCCCATGTTGTTGTCAGGCACTCAGCTTAGCACGCTATTTGATTCTAAGAAATATAACGCTGAAAGAAAAATAATCTCAGCCAGTCTGCAGTCTTTTTTCTAATTCATGTAAAAACCGCCAATCATGTCTCACGCGATGTTTCTTTATAAATTATATCTATAATAGATTAGTTGGGATTTGGTAGCATCATCACTTTGTATATTTTTTTATCCATTATTGACGATAAAACTGTGGCTTGAAAATCACGTATTTTTTCTTATCTCTCTCCGCGCTTCTACATAAAAAATTTAAAGTTAATTCATTAGTGCATTTGCATCTGTCTGTGCAGTTATTTATGCGTTTGTTAAACGTGACTTCAAAGTCTGGGTGATTGTTAGTAAACCATTTAATCTTATTCTTATCTTTTAACCTTTTAAGTTGTTTGAATAAGGAATAAAGATCTTTTAGGTGCTATTGAGTGCACTCCTGTATATCAGTTATCTCAATATTTAGGTATTGTCATAAACATCTTAGTGTTGATTTCCATTGAAGTGTTTATAATACACCAGAGTTTATCCCAAAGTATCACCAGAGTTTATCACAAAGTATCATCACAGTTTATCTCAAAGTATCACCAGAGTTTATCCCAAAGTATCACCAGAGTTTATCCCAAAGTATCACCAGAGTTTATCACAAAGTATCATCACAGTTTATCTCAAAGTATCACCAGAGTTTATCCCAAAGTATCACCAGAGTTTATCCCAAAGTATCACCAGAGTTTATCTCAAAGTATCAGCACATTTTATCCCAAAGTATTATCACAGTTTATCCCATACTGCCAGCGTTTATGTCTATAATCTCAGTATTAATCTTGAGCATTTCTGTTTATTCCATTAGCAAAACTGTTTTGAAATCAATAATCATATTTTTATCCAATAACTATCTTCTTTTATGCTATGAATCTTTAGTCTTTACCTCGCCCGCCCCCCCCCCCCCAACGCAGAAAAAATATTCCCGAAATTGCACTATAAGTGGGCTTTGTAGGGACCCAACTAGGATGGATACCCCCTTGCTGGCAACATGCTAACCGTGTTCCACTCTGCTGACATCCATCCAATCAGCCAGATCTCTCCTTCTCCCCCACTCTGCTCCGATGTTTCCCAACCAATAGCATGCTGGGATCCTGTAATGCAAACATTCTTTAACAAGACCTCTTTCTTTATCATCTCCGTTAGATCTGCTTGGATTTTACTAAGTTGCTGTGGCGCGTATGTAAAAAAAATACAGGAATCTCCCTCCACCCTTAGTACAGCTGGTCATCTATGTTCAGTTTTGCTCTTACGATCTAGCTGTAAGGATAGGTGAAGGCTTCGCAAGGATGTAATAATAATAATCATAAAAACATCAGCATTTGCAATCACTTTGCTATCCTGCCTGATACACTTACTTTTGGAAATTAATATTGAAGGACTTGAAGTTAAAATCAAATTAATATAGAATGAAACGATCGTCAATTGACAAACAAAACGACGACTTGCCTAGAAATTCCGGTCGTAGAATACGATTTGGTAAGCTCTCGCTAAAATTTGTCCTTTTACCTGGCTTCAGCTTATGCAGTTTTTGCCGCCAGAACAATAGACGTATATATATATACATATTGTTCTGTTTTGTCTATGGCCAAAATCGTAACACAGACGAAACACGTGTGTGTCATGACACATTTATTGGAGTCCAGGGGGCTGTGTGCACCCTTCCTGGCGCACTTTAAGCGACATTGTCACACAACCGGCGAGAGGCATTACTGCCCATTCCGCCGACTCCCCTGAGCAGGCCAAAAAGCGCAAGGATACGTACGCAGTCATACGCACAGGCACACACACACAGGAGTGTACAGCGGCCCTAACTTTATTTGTCGTTAGGCATGTACACTTCACTGTGCCTTGGGGATTGGCTTTAAAAGTCGTTAATTGCACGAGCAGATCGCCCAAACCCGGATTCTAATTTAGCCCAAAATTACCGTGATTGCACTTGGCCGCTGGCGCACCAGAGCGCCGCGCCGGACCACTAAGCTACGGGCCCCTGCCGTGCCTCAGACAGTTGTCTCACAATTTTGCGGCCGGAATCTTCATGTGTTCCCTCGGTTTTAGTCTGTTGCATTTTTATTAAGCGTAGAAAAACAACAAATTAACAGTAAACTAGCCAGCATGCATAACAAAAGTACATCTATAAACAATACGTCAATAGCAGAATAGTTCGTCTTTGCTTTATCGAAAGCCATGCTGCGTTAAAGATGGTAGCTGAATCGTTCACCGTCTCTTTTTTAAGCACTGCGATTGAGCTCTCCGCGTTAGTTGATGCTGTAGCTACAGCCGACGGTACAGCCGTTACGACTCTCTCTTGATGAAGAGCACCATCTTGTTGCTTCCGTTTAACTCGTGAATAAATGTGACTCTTTTAGCAGCTGAAATCCTAACTGAGAATTTAAAACATCTACAAATAAAGATCATACATTTTTAATTTTAATTTTTAATTTTTAATGGAAATTAATGAAGGAAATCCGCAACCATCGCGTCAACCATTTGGGTTTAACCCAGAACCTGGTAGCAAAACCCGACCCCGAATCCCGAACACTCCTAGTCACAGTCAGTGACTACTTAACAAGTTGTCATTGGTCACAACTACTTAACAAATAGTTAAACAAGTAGTTAACCGCTTGTCACAGCTCAGTAACTGAGATAATGAGCGTTGCTTTGTTGTCGGTGATTCACATTCGTATCCATATAAATTCTTCATTCCTTATCAAACAGATTAAAACAAAATTGTAAATAATTCCGGAAATTTTCATTAAGCTTTGAGATTCGGAAACAGATGTTTGGCAGCGAAGACTTTGCGTACGCGTATTGAGAAGTTTAAACTAATAAACAAATCGATACTAAAATATATTGATAAATTTGCTCAGAAATTTGAGACGTATTAGTTTCCTTATAATACACCATGCAGTAATCCAATATCCGAGAAGTCACTATTAAACCAGAGTTGTCAATCGTATACATAAGAACAGCTCATGAAACAGAATCCCCTGGAAATCTAGTCTAGAAGAGCTAGAGGGAGTGAGAATTAAAGCGAAAGTCTGTTCAATGTCCTCCCGCCTCCCCTCCCCCTGCTCCTGCTGCTTCATCTCCTATTTCTACCCTACCTCCTTTTTGGCCTGTCGGAATTCGAACTTTCTCTCGCCGACTGGGTGCTCGCGAGTACCGCCTCCCTTGCTGCCTCCCCCTGCCCCCCCCCATCTGCTAGTCCCAATCAAGAGCTGGAAGACCGAATGCCTCTGTGTGTATATAATGTATATACATCTAGTCTTATAATGCAAGTAAGTATATATTAAAAGTACAAAGTGAGATAGAGAGGAAAAAAGAACCAAAACTTTCTTCTTTCCGTTTGTCACAATTTGAAAGGAGATTCCAAAAAAGCTACTGAGGCTGATGCTGCTAGATGCCTCAAAGAGAGAGTGAAAGAAATACACCAAAGGAAGTCTCTAGTCGCGATTCTCTGAAATATATATGTATATTTAAGAGCTTGAGTAGGCTATGAGCACTTCGCCTAAGTCCTCGATTTTTTTACCAATCATCGTAGTAGAGTGTGCAAGTTTATCTTTCTCAGCAGCAAAGTGGCCTCCGGGAACCGGGGGATTTGGATTGAAGTGCTTCTTTAACGGCATTATGCACGGTTTAAGTTATTTATTACAGACAGCTTATGTATAGCTGAGCAGATATGAGTACCTCCTTAATGAGGCCATTTGTCCGTGTAAGACGTGAGGGAGAGAATTTAAGCTTCTCTGAGTTGGTTTTCTTAGAAACCGATCGAATTTTTCTACGAAATGCCCAACGTATTCTCCCAGCGTACTTTTAACCTCGCTCATTAAATTTTCTATTCAAATTTTGAGTCTGCTGAGCTTCGTTATAATTAACGGTGTATTGAATTTATTTGCAGCTGATTGAAGAGCATTTTGTATCTATTGATCTATCTGTCTGTCTGTCTGCCTGCCTGTCTATCTATCTATCTATCTATCTATCTATCTATCTATCTATCTATCTATCTATCTATCTATCTATCTATCTATCTATCTATCTATCTATCTATAAATCTATCTATTCACCTATCGATTCATCTATCTGTAGGTAAATATAGTTATTTAGATGAAAAACCGGCATAGCGTGATTTGCAA